>JANITW010006822.1:0-10639 GCA_027564335.1 Erythroxylum williamsii | reverse complement strand
CACACTAAACTACAAAGTGTGTAATAAAGTGGTTTACAAAATCCTAAGTGGGAGCTTAGGTAGAGGACGTAGGTCTTAGCACCGAACCTCTATAAAACAGTGTTTGCTCTTCTTCCTTACTTTTTATAATTAAATTTGTTTAAATTGTTTTTGTGTTAATTAACTTCTGATTTTATTGTAGAATTTTACGAAAAACTCTAAAGATCTATTCGGCCCCCCTTCTAGATTGTTTACATCAACTGAACAAGCATACAATGCTGACATAGCCCAAAGGTGCCATAAGGTATAATCATCAATATCATCATAAAGATGATATATCATTTTGTATGGTGTTGATGGATCAAAGAGACCAGGGCTTGGTATGCTGTCATCTTTTACCAAAACAAGCTGTAAATAATAAAAAGACTCTATGGTAATAAAGGATATAAATCTTTTACAGAAGTGGGAGGTCTAACACACAAAGGAGGAAACTCTTTACGATACCTAGCAAATCGAGGAAACTTCATAAGCCAGAAAAGTGGAATAGGGAGTTTTAAGGTGGAGGAGAAGAATAAGAGTGGTTTCGAAGGTCTTGAAAGATAGTTTGCAATGATATTTTGGTTACCTTTCAAATGCGTGACACTGAATTTATAGGAAAAGAACTACTCTTGCCAACGTAAAAGTTGACTGCTTGGAATCTTTTCGCCAGCTTGTTCAAGTATTTTGGGGAAAAAAGTATTTCAATGAAAAAGTGAAAAGGAGTGAGGTGAATAGAGAATTTTTCTATACCTCTTTTTACTGCAAGAATCTCCTTGTATGAGATATGATAATGACATTCAGATTGACTGAACGATCCACTAGCATGTCCACAATAATGGTGTTGGTTATTGATTTCTTCAAGGAGAACCGCTCCCCAATGTTAATCACTAGCATCTGTTTGTAGGATATGTTTTCCTGTTTTAGGAATCTTTAGAGGTGGAGGATCCTAACAGATTTGTTTAAGATGCTTGACAGTTGTTTTTTGTTCTTTTCCCCATGTTGGTGGATTCTTGCGTAAGAGCTTAGATAAGTTTGATGTATAGGCTGCCATATGTGGAATAAAATCTCTTATATAATTGACAATTCCAAGGAATTGTTGGATCTGTTTCACAGTGAGACTTTCATCAGGAAATTGCAATAGTTCTTTTGCAATATGTGGGCCTAGCTGATAGAATTTATCCTTAAATTGCATTCCAAGAAATTCTATTTCTGTTACACCAATAGTGCTTTTCGAGGCCAAAAGCATTATACCATACTGTTGTGTCATCATCATCATCATCATCATCACCCAGTCTGAAATCCCGTAGTGAAGCAAGGTCTGGGGAGGTTCGATAGTACGCAGCCTTACCCCTACATAGTAGAGAGGCTATTGCCGATAGACCCGCATGCAAATGAGACAATATAAGAATAATGTGGTATACATAAACAATAAAAAGGAAAAAAGATGGGGAATACCTGAAGGAGGATAGATCTGCGAGAACCTAGTAAAATAAAAAGCCTATCCCTCTTTGTCACTCACCAAGTAAGGGGATTGGGTAACTGGAACAGTTAATCCTTTACCCTTATCTGATCACGCCAAATTCTTCTATTCTGAGCCACTACCTCATTAAGGGCTAGCTCTGACATATCTGCCTTGATCACTTCCCTCCAATTCTTGTATGGCCTCCCTCGCCTCCTCTTATAGTCACTAAGTGTTATGCCCTCACAACTCCGTACCGGAGCATCGGAGGGCCTCCTCCACACACTGTCGTGTAAGGTCTAAAAATCTTTGAAAAAGGGCCTGATGTTCCTCATAGGTCTTTGAGAACAATAGCATATCATCAATGTTGATCAAGACACTGTTGAGGATAAGCTCACAGATTTTAGTAATGGACTTTTGAAACAATGATGGAGTGACTTTGAGTCCAAAGGGCATCACAGTCCATTGATACTGAGCATTGGGAATGTAGAATACAGTCTTGTAACGTTCTTCAGGGTGAATACCCAGTTGCCAAAAACCTGCTTTAAGATCAAATTTTGAGAAGATAACAGCTTCCTTAAGAAATAGTACTTGTGTACTAATTTTAAGCATAGAAAACTTATCATCCTGCAGGAATGCATTCAGAGGCTTGTAATTTATTACTAGACGTTTCTTTCCACATTTCTTCTTTGAACGTTTATTGACATAGAACACTTGGCAAGCCCAATCTGACTTTGTGGGCTTGATCAATCCTTGCTGTAATAATACGGCACACTCATCTTGTACAAGCTTCAAGTCATCAGGGTTCATCCCTAGACATGTGACTTTCATAGGTTTGATATCCTCATTCTTCTTAAATGGTAGACTTATGAAAAAGTCTGAGTTTTTCCACAGAGGATTTGAATGAGTAAACTGTGTATGAGACTCTGGACAGTAGTTCAACAGTTTATCTCGAAGTCCAGTGTAAAATGTAGGAACCTGTGTAAGTTCAAACACGTTTTTTAGATCAATGTATGGACTCAAAAGGTTTCGATACCTAAAGCCTGTGGGTAGGATCTGTAGGTGTTTGGCTTTGCAGTAAACATCCATTCCAATAAGAAGATCTAGGCCTGGTAGATTGCTTCCAAGTACTTTAGTCCAAACTGTACACTGAGGAAAGAAGCGAATGCCAATTCTGCTTCTTGTTCTTAACCCAATTTTGAAAGAATTCCCATCAGCTGCAGTAAAGTATTCTTCATGAGAAGTCCATGCTTCTGTTGGTAGGATATTGGGCTTCATAATCGTACGATCGGAATCATTATCCATAAACCCAATAGCTTTAATGGGCCTATCATATTTGTCTTGTTGAAAAATCTGGATCTGGAGGTATGCTCGTTGAATTGGAGTACGATTGATCTTCATACATGTTTGCTGTAACATGTACAATGAATCATCACTAGTAGAGACGGATGATTGTGACGATTCTTCTTCATCTGGTGACACAGAGACAGCAAACTGTGTTTCACTGTCCTCACTAGACTGTTATTCTAGTAATTCCTCAATATGACTCTGATGATGGATAGGCATAAGTTTTTCAAGTTTCTCTGGGAACTTTGCATCTTTCCTAGTTACCTTAGGACAGTTATTTGTGAAGTGTTCAAAGCTTCTACAGACAAAACATCGAGGCTTATGCTTCTGTCAATGAGATGACTTTTTGAAGAACCTCATGAATCTATGCTTTCTGATTATGTTCTTCCTTTTAAAGTTTTGCTTCCAAGGCTTCATGCCTTCTTTCTTTCTATGGAACTTTCTCCTTTCATAGTAAACTTGAGATTGATGAGCTTTCTTACTGCTATGGCACTTACAATTCTGTTTATCTTTGCATTTGATATGGAGATATGGCTTCTTGCACGCTTGTTTCAGAACTGGACTTCCTTTAAGGATGTTCTTGAACAAAATATGTTGATCACATAGTTTGTCAAGAGAAGCTATAGCAAGCTAGTAGATTTCTCCAAGAGAGATTGTAGACATGTCTCTTTGAAGAGAAGCCATGTTCCTCTGAAGTTCTGGTTGTATTTCATTTGGAAAGGATGAGATAAAAGTATAATGAAGGTTAACATCATTCTATCCATTCAAGAGATAACACCTTTCCGTCATACGTTTAAAATGCTTTTGAAGATCACGTTTATCAAGTGAACAACATTTCATCTTGAAATATTCTTGACGGATCTGCTTGTCAATTAACTGGAAATCACCAATAAATTTTTTGTGAATTATGCCAAGTAATGCTGCAGCAGTTGTTACTTATATATACTGAAGACGTTGATGCTCACTAACACTTTACCACCATTATCGCAAAGTACCAGTAAATATGGATGTAAATTCAGACAAAATATCCGAGAGAGTATGATTAGGTCTGGTCATTTGTAGATCAATCTATGCATAGAACTCATGAAGTCTATCTCGCCATTTCTTTGGAGGTAGATCATCAAAAGTAAACCAAGGTCCTAAAGTAGGCTTGGTTGTCTATGGCTGTGCAGCTGCGTAGCTAGTATATCTTGAGGTGCAGGGTCAGGTCTGAAAGGTTCAGTACCTGTGGATCCAGCTTCACTGATTTCTGGTTCTTCAGTATATTGAGGCACAATCATCAAAACATTTGATAATTCTAAAAGATTAGCAAAATTAGCTGATGAATCAGTCGATGGTAAAGTGACTGGTTCATATGATGACTCTGATGATTGTTGTTTTTCTAAAGCAATGAGTGATTGCTCATCTGAACAACTAGATGGTGTTGCAGAGTCTTCAGATGTATTGCTTTCTACATCAGTTTTCTCTGAAAGAGAACTGGAATTATCTGCAAGAGGTTTAGAGGTCAGAGTAGCTATATACTCTGTCTGCTTAGATTTATCCTTCCCAAGAGAAAAGGTGGAAGGTTGTACTGGTGCTGGTGGTGGAGATTCAGGAGGAGTTCGAATCCTTAGGGGTTTACTCCACTGTTCTTCTGGTCCAAAAGGTATATAAGAAGATGACGCTTCTGGAACCTTTGAAGATTGCTTAGAAACTCGAGGCTTAGGCATACGATCAGATGTTAGCTTTAATCGTTGAGGTTTCTCATGAGTTGTCTGAGGATGTACATATTGTCTAATCAAAGGATAGTTGAACTTGAATACCTTTGAATAGTTAGTTTCTTTTGGATACCGATGATACATAGGTGAGGGATATGATGGCCGAAGAGTTGAAAACTCTGTAGAAGATGAACCATATATTTGCTGTGATTGAGAAACATGCATGTCTACTTCCATTTATTGTACAGTCCTTTGTATCTCCAATATCTTTTGAACTTTAGAATCGAATTCTGGCCCCATGTATTGGGCTAAGATGTATTGTTTGAGTTCAGCATCAAGACGCTAAATCCAGGCTTTGTAAAAATGATAGATCATTTGTATCTATTTCGCAACAGAATTGACTTTTCGACGAGTAGCAGTATTTTGTTGGCTAATTCCATCCATATTGGAATCAATCCTTCTCATAACTTTGTTCTGTGCTATTGCATTGGATGTCTGCCAATTAAGCACTTCATCACTAGGATTTGACATGGGTGTTCCTTGTAAAGTAAATTTTGACGATCTGATATAAGGGCTTAAGATAACCCACTGTGATTCATCAGTACTCCTGGATAATTGAGGAAAGTTGTCCTCGTCTATTATTACCATCATGCAAGGCATAGGAGTAGGAGTTGTAACAGGAATTGCTGGCTTAGATCTGCACCCACCAATAAATCTGTAAGGATCTGATTTTGTAAACATAGACGATTGGAGCATCTCACTAAGAGACTTTGGTCTAGATCTTTCTATCATAGATAGACCATTATGATCATCTAGATCTGGATCCTCACCAAGAGGAGGATAGTCACGAGAAGGTAAGCATAAAGATTTGGGTATTGGTTTCTTCTTCCTTCTCCGTTGATATCTTGGGTCATCATCATTTGTGTCTGACTCTGGGTTGAGACAGATCTCACAGTCTGGTTTGCACATGGATAGGTCAACATCTCATACAAAGTGTCCACGATGATGACTTACATAGACTAGATATCCATTGGATTTGAAATAATGGATAGGAGGACCGTCTTTACCTTCCATATGAGAGAATACGGGCTGGATCTTAAGGCTTGTAGCCCCAATTGATAGATCTGGTAGATCTTGAGGGCCAATGGACTGGATCATCAGGATAGAACCTGATGTAGATGGACCAGGCGTGTCATGGATGGATCTTGTGTAGATGGACTTGACTGAGCCATCTCTCAGTGTCTTCAGAATCGGAGGAGTTGTTGTATGAAAAGAGTGCCGATGAGACGCATGGAATACCTTCTGGTAGTTGGTAGGCATCAACTTTTCAAGCTCCTGTGCAGGTAACAGCTTCAAGATTTGAATGATTGTTGTCTGATTATTGGCAACATCAGTAACCATGTATAGAGCATTCAAAGTAGAGTTGGGAAAGTTTATGTCCAACGCATGATTCTGTAGACAATAGGTCATCTGGTGGTGTAGAGTAGCCATGATGGCCGTAGGATCTTGATATGCTCTAGTGATCTGGATCTAAACTTGTAGACATTAAGATAAAGTAGGATCATCTAACCTAATGTTGAAATTAGGCGCTATGGTCAAGATAACACTCCTTTTGTCAAGAGTTGTCAACAAGGTACTAATAAGTGCATTTTGGTACGTTGTGCAGGCAGTGTCCAAAAGGGATATTCTGGCTGTTGCAAGAATACCTTTTCTTCCATGTAAGGTAAGAACAAGTCGTGTAGCTCCAATATGAAGATGTGTATGGATTTGCTCCCTCCATAAAGTGATCAACTCCTTAAGGATTTCAAGTTTTACGTATTGTTCTACTGTTGTATATCTGAGACCACACTGTTCCAATATGAAACTTTGGATGATTTCCTTCACACGAGGTCTAGAAGTACATAACACACTCCTAATACATCTTGTCCAAGAACAATCACGAGAATATATACTGTACGGGCTTAACAATGGTAAAGAAGACTCACAAATACGATTTTCTACAAGTACATGAGTAATTTCAACAAGATTTTCTATTTTGTTGGATAAAAAACGCTTCACACTTCTAGGTAAACTAGCTAAAGACAAACTAGAAGATAAATGAACTAGATCTGAAGAATTTTCCATAACTCTTATAAGACTCTCTTCTTACTCACTTCTTAACCTGAATCAAAATGTTCCCCCGGGTCAAAGATGCAAAGGTTGTTATGTTTCCAAGTAAACCACAGGTAGTAGTGGAATACTAAGCGAGGAGTAGAAAACTCCAAGGGGTACGCAGGTTTCTTCGGTGTTACCCACTCTACCTGACCACAAACTAGACAAAGATACCATGTAGGGTATAGGATATTCTTCCCGGACTTTGTTTTGTTCTGGCTCTGTCACGACACCATGGCCTTCAAATTGGGCCCAAACCAATATCGATGAACTAATTGAACAAGTTGACAGAGACATGGAATTGACAAATGACCTTGATCTCTCTCTGGCATTATAAAGAGAGCACAATCATGATAGATGGGTTCCACACGTCACCTTCAACAACTATTAAAGATTTCATCTTATCATCTTCCTGTTCACCTTTTTGTAAAGTAGTACTGTTTACTACTGTTGTCTTTAGGACTTTGTGTAAAAGTAATTTACTTTTCCAAAGTTAGTTGAATTATTAACTTTACTTTTGTAAAGTAGATTCCTTAAAGATAAGGTTAGGTTTGCTTTTGTTAAAGCTTTCATTATTATGTCTATAGGATAGTTTACATTTCTATCACTCGCTTTGCCTGTATAAGCAGGGTTCGTCTTAGTTTGTAATCAAGTTTTACTTCATAAAAGTTGTATATCATATTGGAAAATGAAGAATTCTTTCTTCACATATCTCTTCTAGAAATCCTTCACAACCTTGAATCATATCTCCTCAGTGTTCAAAGATTGTAGTCTGAGTATGCTCTACACTCGCCTTGTATAAGGATCTTGTATATAAGAAAATCTACGACAGTTTGAAAAAACTGTTGCTTCTAAATTCCGTTGTCTTGTTACTATCAGAAGCAATAACGGGGAATGAAGAGTAAGAATGTGTGAGTGAAGTAGGGGTCCTAAAAAGTGTGAGCAGTAAGTCCCATATTAGCCGAAGGAAAGGTGTTGAAGGGATGTAAGTCTCCGATAACTAGAACAACTACATAGTGATACACACTTCCACTCCAACTTTAGCTAATCGATGTCGTCAACTAGTATGATAATCTAGAATAAGAGCTAGCTGGAAGGGTTAATCGTGAAGGTCATAATTTCCCTATGTAACCTACAAAAGACTTTTGGGTCGCCCGAGTGGATACGAAGATATTTGTTGCTTAAAGACTTCAATTTTGGGCATTCTGTAAGTTCGTCGATAAGCAGTGGCAATCATGTAACTTTGTGATAGATCGGCCAGCACGTGTATTGACAGAATTAGGCGCATGATATCTACGGTGTCGATCTAAAAGTATGAGAACACGTAAGTTTACGCTACTTCTATCGCGCTATAAAATAAAGGGTGCAAAATAAAACAATACATCCGGTCGCATAGTAAGCACACCTCGGTCTATTTACTGACCTTACTCTCTCAAGATTTTAAAACCCTAATCTGCACCAAGTTCGCTCGTGGCTCATCCTTCAATTCCATCGAGCGCTAGGTTCGGACTTCTTCCTGAAGACTCAATCTTTCAACTTAATCCGTTAGGTATTTAGTCTCGTGCTGTTCTTTTCCCTTGGATTCAGCTGATTTTCAAAAAAGATTGATATTTGACTCGACAAAATGTGTATTCTCCTTGTTTCTGTGGTTGTTTGTGGTGGATTTGTAATACTTTCATCCTAATTGAATTTCCTTGGGTTCTTGTAGGTAAAATGAGTAGCCGTGCCAGCAGAACTGTGTATGTCGGGAATCTGCCAGGCGACATTCGCGAGAGGGAAGTGGAGGATTTGTTTTATAAGGTAAGATGGGATTGGCATTGGGATTCTATATCTTTTTGGTTTTTGGATTAAATTTTGACTCCATGTTTTGGTGTCTAATTTTCCTGAACGAGTGGATTAGTCAGAAACTTTTATGTTCTGATGATGGGTTAGGTGGCCTCATTTTGTTACTGTGTATAATAATATCATAAGCTGTTTGGGCCTGAAGAGAAGTGAAAGCTGAAAACAGTTAATAAATCCGCTTACAGTTCACACATAAAATTTAGATTGCAAACTTGCTGACTGACGCTCCTTTTTTCCGTCAAAAGTTTGCATGTTCACATAACTTGGTATCCTGATGCCTGTGTGTACGCCTGTTCTCTCTCCTAAGAAAACTTGTCACTTTCACATACTAATTTCTCAATAAAAATAAACAAGGATAAATAGATTTCTAAGGTTCAATGCACACCTGAGAAAAGTTGCCTGGTGGTCTCCTCATAATTGTTGGACTTATAATCATCTTCATCATTGTTATTAATTTAAAGAAAATTGCATTTAAGTGACTGTTGGATTTATATGTACCGAGCAAAAAGAAATTGATAGTAAGGAATAGTTTTTGGAATTATAGTTCTAAGTTCTTTCCTTTTGCAGTATGGTCCCATAGCGCACATTGACTTGAAGATTCCACCAAGACCTCCAGGCTATGCATTTGTTGAGGTAAGTTTTGTGTATGACCAAGTTTACTTCATTTTGACTATCATTTCTATTTGAATTGCATGCCACTTTCTGGTAGTTTGAAGATGCACGGGATGCTGAGGATGCTATTCGTGGTCGTGATGGCTATGATTTTGATGGGCATCGCCTACGGGTATGTTACTTTATTGAGCTACTATTAGTTTTGGTTAGGTGTTATATGTGCAACTTTCTCATATGTACGAGTGAATAATCTTAGGTTGAACTTGCTCATGGTGGACGCGGCCATTCATCATCAGATCGTTATAGTAGCTATAGTGGTGGTGGTGGTGGTGGTGGTGGTGGTGGTGGTCGTGGACGAGGTGGAGTGTCTAGACGCTCTGAGTATCGTGGTATGTATGTAATGCAATTTTCTCATATCCTCTATCACTTTACATATGCAAGTCTCATACAATTTGGACGTGAAATTGATTTATTTGCAGTTCTGGTCACCGGGCTGCCGTCCTCTGCTTCTTGGCAGGACCTTAAGGTGAGCTCCTTGTTAATTTTTTATTTCAAAAATGATTGTCAATTTTTTATTTCAAAAGTGAAAATGTTGTTGCCTTATAGTCTTTTCTAATGCTAATATGCATGTATTGTTTTGCATTAATATGGCTGAAAGCTGACTCTATGCTATTTACCAGGATCACATGCGCAAAGGAGGGGACGTCTGCTTTTCACAAGTTTTCCGTGATGGTAGTGGTAAGGCACAATTTATTGCCTGGCATTTTATGATTGATTGATTGTTTGTGTTAGAATCTAATAACCCAATCTTAATTTCATTTTTTAATAGTTTCTGGATCTTATTGTTTACTCTTACTGAAACTATAAGAGAGGCATAAACATTTATAATAGGCATATGTGATAGTTGATTTTGTATAATTTTTTTATTCTTTAGGCACCACGGGAATTGTAGACTATACAAACTACGAGGACATGAAATATGCTGTAAGTTATTGATTCTTTTCTTGGTTCATAGCCTAAATTCGATAGTGATGATCCTCCACTGTTATGGTGCCTTCTTCAGTTTGGATTTCTGATTTGCATTTGATATTATTTCTTTTGTTTCTACACAGATCAAGAAACTTGATGACTCCGAATTTAGAAATGCATTTTCTCGGGCATATGTTCGAGTATGACAAAACGGCTCTCTCTTTTTCTAATATTTGGATATATAAATAGGGATACTGCTGTTAATAGTTTGCTTATAAACAGGTAAGGGAGTATGATTCCAAGAAAGACTCATCTAGGAGCCCTAGTCGTGGGCGATCTCGCTCAAAAGGTCGGAGTGAAAGCCGAAGCCGAAGCCGCAGCCGCAGTCGCAGTCGCAGCCGTGGTCAAAGTTATAGTCGGAGCAGGAGCCCGAGGTTTGATTGTAATACTCTGTTTCCTTTTCTACAGCCTTACTGGTAGGTATTTCTAAATCATGCTGTTATGATGCAGCAAATCTCCAAGAAAATCTTCCCGCCGTTCTCCT
>JANITW010006578.1:0-10650 GCA_027564335.1 Erythroxylum williamsii | reverse complement strand
TATATCAGGAAATTAGTTTGTTATTAGGGCCACCGTATCTTATGTAGATATATACTTCATACTCACTTTACCTTGCACAATTTTACCTTTCATGTAATTGTATTAGTATCTATATGCTTAGTTTTATAATGAAATTAGGGGCTCGTAAGATAAACAATCATTACTTGAATATCATAGTTGATTATTATTGGACCAATCTGTCTTTTCAAATAATCCAAGAAACAATCAATCCCTTACTGAGACCTTTGCTTTTGGCAATGGCATAATCAATTAGTATATAATCTTGCATACATAATCATTTTAAAATCTTTTAAATATGGATTGTTTAAGAAAGTGACTATAATCTCTTAAATTCTCAACCCTAAGAATATATGTAGTTTCACCCAAATATTTCTTCTCAAACTTGAATAATAACCAAAAATTGA
Organism: Erythroxylum williamsii; assembly: GCA_027564335.1. Taxonomy (NCBI): domain Eukaryota; kingdom Viridiplantae; phylum Streptophyta; class Magnoliopsida; order Malpighiales; family Erythroxylaceae; genus Erythroxylum; species Erythroxylum williamsii. The sequence continues at coordinate 10,225 of JANITW010006578.1, read as the reverse complement.
TTTTCTTAATAAACTCACAATCAGTACAAGCAATCAAAATATCATCCACATATAAAGATACAAGTACAAATTTATATATAGCTCTTTTAAAATATATATAGTCATCTTCATCAATCATGTGGAAATGATACAAAATAATTGCGTTATGAAAATGAATACACTATTGCTTTGAGGAATGCTTCAAACTATAAATTGATTTAATAATCGACAATTTGTATGTTTTTGGCTTGTTTTAAGGAAACTTATAGGTTGTTTTATTTTTCTCTTAATTACACATATAGAAAAGTAGTTTTTATATTCATTTGATGTAAATCAAGACCCAAATTGGCTACTATCACAATTTGTGAAAATGTCTCATCATACTTAATTCCCTCCGACTATATATATCCTTTATCCATGAGACATGCTTTATATCTTTTAATAATACCGTCAACCTTTTATTTTATTTTAAGAACTTGATTTGAGCTTAAAGAAGACTTTTCTTCTTTCATTGCTTTCATCCATTCCTTTTTAGTCGGATTAGTAATAGCCTCATGTACATTCCATGGCTCATCCTCTTCATATAGGATAGACATGTGAATTTCTCCTCCTATTTTGAAACAATATTAGGAAATTATTCCATGATTATTTTGAAATAAACAAGGTTTATGAGAAACAAATTCATAAATGTCCTAAATACTGTCACTCACATCACATGCAGTAGGTGAACTTTCAATAAATTGTAAGCTGAGTTGACCATGAATTAGTTATTAAGTTATAAATTGGCATCATTAAAGTCCCTCTTCATGATTTCCTATAATAAAATCATTATGATTCTCATATAAAAATAGGGGTTTCCTATTTTACATGCTTCAGAAAATCATTTTCTAAAAATGTAATATCCTGCGATCCAAATTTGGTTATGAATACATATCCTTTTAATTGTTTACAGTATATAGTAAAGATACTTTTCCTCCTTAGGCCTAGTTTCCCATATTTATGATAAAGGTCATAAACTTAGGCAACATGTCCCCATGGTCTTATACTTTTCATATCATGTTTTCTATATGTCCATAAATTATATAGAGTGCTTGTAATTGATTTTGTGGGCATTTGATTAAGTACATAAGTGGTTATGAACAATGCATCACCCAATAAGTAATTAGTAAATTTGATTGCATCATTATAGACCTAATAATTTCTAGTAATGTTATATTTTATCTTTCAACAATGCCATTTTATTATGGAGTTTAATGAATAGTCAACTATCTTTCTATTCCTTTTGAATCGTATAACATCTTAAACTTATCAAACAATTATTATTGTCATTGATTAGTTTTTAATGCTTTTATTTTCTTTTCAAGTTCATTTTCTACCAATTTTTATACTTTATAAATAATTTAATACTTTTAATTTTAAGAAATCAAATAGATATGACTATACCAAGTATATTCATCTATAGAAATAATGAAATACCCAGACCAACGTCTTTTCATTACATTCATTAAACCATAAATTTTATAATAAATCAACTACAATGGATAAGAAGCTTATGTTCCCTTTCTAAATGGCTTTCTTGGCATTTACTAGCTGAACAATGTTCACAACTAGGTAAATATAAAATTAAATCACCCACGAGTCCTTCTTTAGCTAATCCACTTATTCTATTTTGACTAATATGACATAATCTATTATGCAACATGGTTGCATCATTATTGAAATTATTAGATGATGAAAATAAGGAATAACTTATTTTGCTATTTGAATAAATAACATCTAGAATAATAAAGCCAGCCAATATAATTATTACCATAATAAATGGTTCTAAGATATGAATCCATTCCACTATTATGAAAGTATACATCAAATCCAAAGCTAATCAATATCAAAACAAAAATAAGATTCTATCAAATATTTGGAGCAAACAACACTTCATGTAGGATTAAGGATTAACCACTGTGCATATATAATTTACATGCTCTAATCCATTTAACTCTTCAATTGGCTCCTATATAAATCCATCATACTTTATATGAGATTTTTTTGAATTCTACAAAGGCATCTCCATCCTTCACTACATGGTTGGTTACTTTTGAGTCTACATTCCATAAAGGATGTGATTCGAGTAGGAAAACAAAATAAGAGACATTCATATAATAAATGTTTGCTATCCCTTTTTAGGCTCACTATAATCATAAGCAAAGTGACCACTTATTGCTATAATTAAAGCACTAAAATATTTTCATATTTATTGTTTTTTAAAGGATGACTTTAGTTTCTATGTTAACTCCACTTGACCCTCTTAGAATTATGAGTATTGTGGTTATTTCTCTTACCCTTTTTTATTGGACCCATTATGAAGTTTATATGTCCTAGTGATAGCTCCACGTGAGCTATAACCAACTACAGATTTCTAAGAAGTCATTTTAAAGTCTTCAAGATGTACTTCTTCTAGCGTAAGATGATCGTGGAATCCTCCATTATCTTAAGGCCCCCATTATGAGTTAGATACATTTCGTATACTCCTAACTTTAAAGTAGAGAACAAATGACAACTTCCATATATTGCTTATTTGATAACTTATAACCAATATCTTATAGCTGACTTACTATGTTTGACATATGCCTTAAATGCTTTTGTTTTTTGTGATATGGTCACTTTTTATATGTTTCAAACTTGATATTGAGTGACCCCAATTTGGTTAATAAAGTACCAACAAATTGTGCAGTAAAAGCATTCCACATTTTCTTTGTAGTTTCATACTTTTGGAACTCGCTTATTATGTCATTATCTACTACTTATCAATATAATGTGAGATAATTAGTTCTTTTTCCATATCTCATATGCATCATGATTCCTTTTATATTAGGTTCTATTGCCTTTCTCAGGAATATTCATATTTATGTCTAGGGGTTTTATAGCCTTTTACTCCTCTAACACATATTGATTTTTCATGCTCCAAATCTTAGAATTATCTCCATTCAACTTCTACCTGTTATTGTACTTAATGACAATGTTCTTTGATGCAGTAGCTATATTTGAAACACTAAGTTTTTACAAGAAAACGAGAATTGTATACTTGCATGTTAATATCATATTATGCATACATAGATTGAATAATTAGATTTCAATTGTTTATAAACTTAAATAGGCATATAAGTTCTCAATCAACGTTCATATAATAGTTTAGTGAAAATTATCAAACTAAAATGGAGTTTCATATATAATACATGTAACAGAGATATTGGGTAACTGAAAATATTAAGTTAATGCATATATAAAATGAATATGATACATATAATTAAGTACAAAATACTTAGTTCAACACAAAATGGTCAACTTAACATATATGTTACTTAAAATTCTGTAAGGAATATAGTTAACTAGTTCAAGTTATAAAGCCTTTAAAAATCGATATATAATAGCTTTAATTATTTTGACCGAGAAGCCTATAGAGTATAAAGTCCTTATCAATTCCCTTCTTTTTTTTTCTCTCACAAGCATCATCACTAGCTAAATATACATGTTCGTATTAGGTAAATCCAAATTTCAGAGCATACTTAGTAGTTCACTTTCTAGTTATGCCAATATTAAGAGTAAAGGCTTGTACTTCACCTTAACATCTATAGAAGCCAAACAACCTCTAAGATACAACTCTTGTATTAGGTTATTAACTGTAATAACTTGTTATAACTAATAAATCTTCTTGAGGTAAGAATCACATTTGGAATAACTACATTAACATGATGATGACACATAGAAATTTTGGTGGTCTCATTATAATGGACAATTTTCTAAATTCAAAGTTTTGAAAATTAAAGGAATCACTGTTCTAATTATTATTGAACTAATCAAATTATTAATTATAACCATTTTAGTTTAATACTTATATTTAATTATAATTAAAACTAATATTTATAATAATCATAATTATGTTGTTTCAATTCAAAACATATTTCTAATTATTATTGATTTAATCAAATAAATAGTTATAAAACATCTTAACTTGTGCTTGTAATAATATAACTATATTATTTTTATCAAAATGAGTTTTTAATTAATAAGTAAACATATATTCATATTTAGTATGAGATGTTATGACTTTATAGCTAAAAATGGCCAAAATTAAATGACCGTTTAGTTTCACTTTTTTAATGTAATTTTTGGCTTTCAGTTTTTGTTTTTAGTTTTTGTCTTTTTTCAAATATTCAAAAACAAGACATGTACATAATTGTTTTTCATCACCCATAACACATACATAAACTTTACAAAATCAAGTCATCAAATCTCAATTTACCCTTCATTCTAGCATAAACCAAACTCCTTATCAAGGTCATTTGACCTCTATAATATTTCTATAAATCATTACTCATTAATAACACAAATTTTACACATCCTTCACTATACACGACACCCATATACCCAAAACTACATATCATGAAATTAACCTCTAAATATCATCACAAGTGCTTCATTTAACCAAAACCCATGATATTTGACAAGATACTTACTTGATTTAGCTCCAAACTCTTCAAACTCTCACTCAACCCTAGCTCCCAAGAAACCCACGTTCATCATCATCATGAGGTTGGAAGGTTTGGGTTTTTGGTGAGAATGGAACAGAAAGCAAGATAAAAGAGTAACATGAAAGATGGTCAAAGATCATGAAGAAGAGAGGAAGAAGAGAAGCCACGAAATTGATGGAGGAAAGCCAAAATAAATCACCAATGGCCTTTAAAAGGAGAAACATCGTGGAGCACAATAAAAAGGGAGGGTCTTTTAATACACATAAAAGTTTAAGACATGGTTAGGCAAGTGACACTTGTCACTTGCCACATGTCTTATTTCTAAGGCACTAAGTTGGCTTATTTCCAATCAAATTTCAATTTCTACTCCAATTTTTCCCCAAAATTTCAATGGCTCTAGTTAATAAATCCGAAAATCATGTATCTAAATTTTTATTACCATTTGACAGTAAATTCTACTACCAGTTAACAAATGTCTTGCCACTTGATATTTTTTCTAGTCCAAAAATTGCCCTAAATTTTTTAGAAATTTTTTTCCAAAATTCTCCAAAAAATTCTAAATCAACAAGTACACTCTCCAAGATAATTTTCAAGACCAACAAATCAAAATTCTCAATAACAATCACATTTATTAATAATTATACCCAGAATGTCAATGAATGCACGTATAATTATTGTTATGTGCAAAGATTCACTATTCATGTGCATGTGCACCTTATGTAATGCATGAGCATGAGATGTGTTTTCCTAATTTCTCTGATTGAACTCACATGTACCAAATTTCTAGGCTTCAAACCCTTTGTACGGAAATGGAATGTTACAATATATTACCACAGTATAATATTGATGTCATATTCAATAATACATCCACCAATACAAATGCCTTGAATCTTTATCTGTCATACATAACTATGTACTATTTCTCATTTATAATATCCACAAATTTTCATTTTCTTACATTTTGGCAAATCATCATTCTTCTCATTATTTCTATTAGCTCAAACTCTTAACAAATGCTCATACGTTTGACTCAAGTAAATGCGACTTAGACTAAGGATTAGTTGTTGCTGCATGCTAAGCCATGTCTAAAATGCATGTAACTTGACACATATTTCAAAAAATGCCCATGTAAGATACTAAATCTGGGCTCTGATACCAAATTGTAACACCACTCTCGCAAGACACATACCTGACATCTTGAGTGATATTTGAGTACGTACCCCAAAATGGTGACATGCTAGCACCATCAAACGACTCATTATAAAATTTTCAAAACAATGCGCGTGTATGCAAAAAATCAATAAAACAAATTGAGCCTATTTTATTCATAAATATTTTCAATTATAAATGTTACTACACTTATTGATCAATCTCATTTACAAACCTTTCCAATTTGGAAGGTTATTACAAAAATAAAATTGATCAAATACACATGATACAATAATTGCAAAATTCACAATTTGACACAAAATTAAAGAAATAAAGATGCAGATGCGAATTGATCCTAGCCTCTATCGCTTACTCAAATACAATGGTTATATTTCAATTTGTCTAACTGGAAATCTTCTCTAAGCCTAAAAAAATATTGCAAATTTGGGTTGAGTTTTGCAAACTCAGTGAGTGGACCATCCTCGATGACTCACTAATATCACATAACACACATTGTTTATGAAATCATGTAAGTCACATCATTTCACTAATAATCAAATAGCATCACATATCACTTTGATCACTTATTTCATGTTTCACATTTATAGTAGTCATACATTTTATTTTAGTCATTCAAAACATACATATCAATGTTATATCCAATGTTTATGAGACTCACTTCCAGTTGTTATTGTTGTGACTGAGTTCCTTTTTATTGACCCATATCCCTTGTAGATACCGAGCTAGCCTATATCCCTTGTAGATACAGAGATGTATCAAATAATGTCCCATATCTCTTAGTAGATACTGGGTATATTCACAACTGAGCTATAGGGTCTTATCATATTCTGAGCTTTAAGCTCTTTATACTCGCGACTCCGATCACAACTGCCTTTATCTTTCATGCATTCATGTAATGGAATTCATCACATTTATTTATTCAATCAAAAGTGGTCAATGTTATATATTCATATGCATGATCACATTCTCGTTCACGTTTGTCATCGGACCTTGGTTCAGCATTCAACATTCAACATTCAACATTCAACATTCAAGTTGAGTATCATATATTTTGTCAAATTCACATAAAGTGAATACTTCCAATGATTTTCAAATGCATCAAATGTCTCGGATATTCAATGTCCGGAATTAGTACAATCACATTCACATAATCATTCAATACAAAATTTAAACAGAACAATCATTTAAAATAAGATCATCTAGGTCGACTCACAGTGCACTCCAGATTAGCAATTACTTCCATGATCTAGAAACATCTGGATGCGAACGTTTAATCTTGTATTAGCATTATGCAATACACACATTGGATACACATTTCTAATTGCACAATCTTATGAACACTCAATCACATACATATGTATATATGTTGTGTATAATGCATGCTCAATGACAATTTAAGGTATTTTACCTAAATTCACATCTTATGCTCATTCTCATTTCATAATCCATATATGTCTAATTGAACTTAGATTTACACTTCATTTGTACATTATCAATCTAAGTTCACCATTCAATCCTTATCCTTTGTATGTGTCTAGGTTATTATAAGATCATAACTCAATTTCTCGTCATTTCTGTTCTAATATTATAAGCTCTCATAATACTTAATTCTCATTCACATTTAATCACTTATTACATAATACTCAACCCCTTTAAATCATATCTACAATCATATGAACATCTTCATTCACGTTACACTCATGCCTTTGGTATTTTGATATTATACATTCATTCACTAAGTTATAACCTCAATTATCACTTTAATCCAAGCATCATTCTAGGTTCATTCCAAGTTCCATTTAAGCCTTAATTAAGACCAATTGACCCGTGAATGTCCGTTAGGCGGACATCTATGTTCGTTAAGCAGACCTTTATAGCTCTCTTATAGAAATTTGAAAATTTGACCCTACAGATGTAACATCCCATCACTGATGGGAAGCGTAAAATAGTAATTTAGAATAGTTTATGATTTCTTAGAATTGTCTTGATATGGTCATGCATATACATACATGTGAATAGTAAATTTTGCACATGTAAATGACTGTACATGCATTCATGACATTTCCCGGTCTATTTGGTCATAAATGTGATTGTTATGAAAAATGTGATTTATGTGTTTGGAAAATTGATTGGAGAGGGTCATTGGGGTTTTAAAATTGTTAGTGACTCTTAGTGAATTTTTTGTGAAATTTCGGGGTACTTTTTGGACTACAAAAAATGTCAAGTGGCAGACTGATTAGTTACTGGTAGTAGCAAATGACTATCCAATGGCACTGAAAATTTAGATACATGATTTTAGGATTTATTAATTTGAGCCATTGGAATTTGGGGAGAAATTGGAGTAGAAATTGGAATTTAATTGGAGAGAAACTAAATGGATGCTTAAGAAAGTGACATGTGGCAAGTGACACTTGTCACTTGCCTAGCATGCCACCAAGATATAAAGTCACCCTTCCTTTTTCTCATTCATGATACTTCTCTTTTCTTAAGGTTTATTTGGTGCTTAAGTGTGATTTTCTCCTTCTCCCTCGTAGCTTCTTCTCTTCTTTGTTCTTCTTGACCTTGTAACCATCTTGTCCTCTTGGCTTACCCTTCTTTTGTTCATTGAAAACAAATCCAACCTTCGGAGGGGCTTATCGGGAAACAACCCCTGACGTTCCTTCTTTGTTTTGTAGAAACCTTCAAGCCAGAATTCTCGTGTTCAACAGTCGACTTCATGGATCCAAACGGTAACATGCAGCCTCGTCAGAACCAGGCTGAACCAATTGGCGCCCACCGTGGGGCCCGACATCAGGGCACCACGTCCAGAAACACGCAAATCAGTCAGGCGGCAGCAGCTAACCCTGATATAGCCGTTGTCACAGCTTTGGCGTTACAACGGATGGGTTTGTAGTTACCTGCTACCCTGCCATCGATGGACCATGTTTCCCGCATGCAGTCGTCGGATCCGAATGATCAACCGCAACCACAAAACCTAGAACAAGAAGAACAGAGTGTAGCCTTGGAAGATAACGCTGGAACCAATATACACCCGAACCTCCAGCACCTCTTAGAGGCAGACCCTCCTGCGCCCGTGCATACCTCCCTCACCCGAAAGCAGATTAAGGAAGCAGCTGATCTGGTGATTCACCAGATTTTACGGTCTCAGCCGGCACAACAACAGCCGTCCCCACGGCCGACTAGTATAACAACTGATCGCCACCCTGCTGAAGCCCTAAAGAAAATCGTGGACGATCGGATTAATGCAGCCGTGAGCTTCTACCCAGATCGCCCAACAGCCCAGTATACCTCTCATTTTACTCCGGGAATCATGGATAGCCTCCTGGCGCCTGGCACCAAAATACCGACGCCAGAAAAATTTACTGGAAAGACCGACCTCCTGGACTACCTACAACACTTCCATTCCATGATGAATCTACATTGCGTTCTGGACGTCATTCAGTATAAGGCTTTCTGTACGGCCTTTCAAGAGGGAGCTCGACGATGGTTTAATAGCTTGCCCCCGAGCTGTATCACATATTTTGAAGATTTCAAGTTATTATTCCTGAACCAGTTCGCCACCAGTAAGTGGCCGCAGAAGACAGCCTTAGAGGTGATGCAATTGACCCAGGGGCGGAATGAAAGCTTGCGGGAATTTATCACTCGATTCAATAATGAAGCGGTCGAGGTCCCCGACCTTACTTGCCCGTCTATGTTGGCAGCACTCATGAACAACACGAGGGATGAGGAATTCAAAAAGTCATCGGCCCTCGATCAGCCCCGATCCATTCAGGAAATAAGAAACAGGGCGGATAAATACATTCAGCTCGAAGAAGTACTGAAAAATACGAAGCGTAGGTCGGATGATCGTTCGCCAAATGACAGAGCGAACGGTTCGTACAAGAGGCAGAAGGACCAGTCGAGCTGGAGAAAACCAGCCGATCGACAGGGATATCGACAAGAGTTCACCCCGCTCAACAAACGATATGCAGAAGTACTGGCGGCCATAAGAGTGGATGGGGAACCCCTCTGAGAACCGGGCAAGTTGAAGAGTCCTTACAAGAGTAGGGACCCAGATTTGAACTGTCGCTTCCACAGAGACATCGGCCATGATATGGAAGATTGCTGGCATTTGAAAGAGAAATCGAATCCCTTATCCAGAAGGGAAGGCTAGGACGATTTGTGAAGCATGGACCAAATGTCGATCGAGATAGTGAACACAAGATCGGTCGGCCCGACAACAGGCGACAGCCTTAGAGGCGAAATGATAGAAATGATGGAGGGAGGAACAACGCGAATGCTGACGATCGATGCGAAGTGAGAGGTCGATCCAGGGCAAGAGGCGACAGGAACACTGGGCAACAAGATGACCGACCGATAAGGGTCATTAATATGATATTTGGTGGCAATGCAGTAGGTGGGTCTACTACTAAAGGAAGAAAGAGGTATGCTAAGCAGGCCAGCGAAGACTTGTCAGCCAAAAGAAAGAGGCAAAACGATGGGATAATATCGTTCGACGAGTCAGACCTTGACGGTGTAAGTTGTCCTCATGATGACGCGCTCGTTGTAAA
>JANITW010006507.1:0-10655 GCA_027564335.1 Erythroxylum williamsii | reverse complement strand
TTCTATGTCTGGGTGAGCCATCGATGATGGTCACTCACTGAGTTCGCAAAACTCACCCAAAATTTGCAATTATTTTTTAGGACCCAGAAGAATACCCCGTTAGGCAACTAGCATATAGCAACTGCATGAGAGTGAGAGAAGAGGTCAGGAATCAGTTCGCGTCTGCATTAGTGAATGATAAATTCTGTATAAAATTGTATTTTCTAAATTTTTGTACAAATGATTAGGTCAATTTGTAAAGTCACCGGACTGAATTAATTTGTATTTATAAAGGGGTTGGTCATTGTACTTACTAGTGATTGTGTATGTTATTTGATTTCTGCATAGTGTATGTTGTGTTTTAAAACAAAAAAATTATACTGAGTTTTGACTGAGTGATGTAGCACGCCACCCTCACAGGCTACGGACTCGGATATCGCCATCGATGTCGGTTCGGGTCATACGGGAGTGGGGTGTTACATTAAGCCTCACTAAGGTCATTAACCTTGCAATTTATGCTTATGTCAATTTTTTTAAAACACACCCTTTCGGGTCTACCGTTCCCGATCAATGAGACCGTCAACATCAGATAACTTAGGCAACCTCTCTTTAATAAAAAATTTTTTCGTATATCTTTGGAATCTATAGACACCAAAATTACTCAATTTAGATCTCTATAGGTCCGGTTATTGCCAAAACACTGACGTATGTCTTGGAAAATAATCAATTCATATTCTTATAGAGAAGTAGAGGAGTGTCTTACGAATCCAACACTTTAAAAATCAGCTCAATCGGAGGTCGGACGAAAAAGTTATAAGCAAAAGAATGGAGTATGCTTAGAAAATTGCCTTTTTTAAACAAATAGAAAAGTCGCGATCGTGCACATGCACCACCGTGATATCCGGATGGACCCGCGGAGAGTTGATCCACAAAGTCGAGATCGTGCGCATGCACGACCGTGACATTCGAGTGGACCTGCGCTCTTTCTTCTTCACTGACAACCCAACTTCTAAGCTCCATAACCTTTGATCTAGAAGTCCAATGGAAAGAGCAAAGAAAGCTCTACAATTTCTATGTAGAGCTCGAAAATCAATTTCACTTCAAAGAGTATCAAAAACTCAATCAAAGTTACTGCTTAATATATGTCACCCTAAACTGTACCACAATCTTCTAAAAATCATAGCTCACTATCCCCTTGTCCAAAAATTTCATGCTTTATATCAATGAAAAGATCAGAACACAATCTACAACTTTTATGAAAAACTTGGAAGCCAATGCAACCTCTAACAGCGTCAAATGCTCAATCAAAGTTTTTACCCATATAAGTGTCATCCTCAACAGTGACACAATCTTCTAAAAATCATAACTTCCTATCTCATTGTCCAAAAATTGCAAACTTTGTATCAATGAAAAGATCAGAACACATTCTACAATACTCATGAAGAACTTAGAAGCAAATTCTATCTCTAACTAGGTCAAATTCTCACATGATTGTGGCTGCCTTGTTAAATATTGTTAAATATCACCTAAACCATATCCACATTTCAAACATTCACAACTTTCACTTCCTGCATCCAAAGATGGCATATTATACATTATTAAAAATCTATGAAATTCCTCTACAACTTTCAAAAGGCTACTTGCTCCAATTCAAATCATAACAGTCCAGAATTTGCTTCAAAGCACAGTATCTACAAAGCCTATACTTATAGGCATTTTCACAAACAATGCACATTAATCTTTGGATTATATCCTAAGGTCAACAGATCATAAATTTCAACCCTTATATTGAAAAATGACACATTTTATGGCGATAGAAAGCTATCAAGAAGAGTTATAACTTTAATGAAGACCAATTTAGCAAAATCTATCTAAATCAATCCAGAAAATTTTCCAAAGTTTCAGATCACAAAATGCAATTCTGGAACTACTGTTCAACCCTAATCACATTGCCATATTCAATTCACAATTTGGAACTCTTCAAGCCAAAATTGAACATCACTTCCTTCACAAGAAATCTAGCCAAACATCTATAATTTAATGCAAGCCAAAAATCATCCCAGTTGCACCATTACAGAAAAAGTTATGGCCAAATCACTAAAACACACACAAATCCAGTTTCCAGCTTTTCAACCTAACTCAACTTCTATCACTTCCATACCAATTCTACACCATTAAGCACTCAATTTAGTCAATATATCACCCTCAATCAAAGCAAGACCTCCCCTTGAACATTTATCCATAAAATGGCAGCAACATACACTTCATCATCTATCATTTTCTACATAATCCTACAACACCAATTCATTTCCAAACATGTAAACCACCCCTAAATTACACTTATCACATTCTATATCCGTCATCATTCACATAAGCAAGAAATTCACACAAACACACACCCATATATTCCAAACACAATTCCCATGCAATTTAGTGAAAAAACATCACAAATGATATAATTTACTACAAAACCATAAATAAAACACCTTTCTCACCTAATTAAACTTCCTCTTCTTCAACTCTTCAAAAATACCTCAAATCTCTAATTCCCTCCAACACACGATCATCATCATCCAACAAGAGGGGGTGAGGTTTAGGTTGGATTTTTAGTGAACCCAAGGAAGAGAAAGCAAGGTGAAAGGAGGAAGAAAAGATGAGCAAAATTCCAAAACAAACAAAGAAGAAGAGAGCTACGAAGATGATGGAGGATTCTTTTCACTTTAAAACACTTCAAACCACCTTTTCACTTTATAAAAGAAGAACCATCGAGAATGACGAAAGGAAAGTGGGTTTCTATTAAACAAAGAATAGCAAGGTGGCATGTTAGGCAATTGACACCATATGTCACATTTTGAAACTCTTTCTAACTAAATCCAATTTCTACTCCAATTTCTCCCCAAATTCTAATAGCTCAAATTAATAAATCCTAAAATCATGTATCTAAATTTTTAGTGCCATTTGACAGTAATTTCTCCTACCAGTAACCAATCAGCCTACCACTTGGCATTTTCCTAGTCTGAAAATTTCCCTGAAATTTTTAGATAAATTTCTAAAATTCTCCAAAAATTCAAAAGCCACAATGCCCCTCTCCAGCTCAATTTTTCATACACACAAATCACATTTTTTTTCATAACAATCACATTTATTAACAAATATACCGAGAAATATCATGAATGCATGTACAATCATTTTTCATGTGCAAAATTTACTATGCACATGTATGTGGATGCTAGATTATGCACGAACATATAAAGGCATTTCTAAATGCCCATTGACCACTCAAAATTACTATTCTAACCTCCCCATTGGTGATGGGATGTTACAACTTAAGTCTGCAATGTATTTTTAGGAGCCAAAGGATGCTCTTCATCATTTGAATGAGCTGCTATTGTCGAGGGTAGTGCTTCATCAAATACTACAAGTATTAATTCTTTTATCTTCTTTGTTCTTATGTTGTAAACCCTATACTAACATTATTGTAACCCAGAAAGATGACTTTATCTGATATCACATCAAACTTTTCAAGATTGTCTTTTCCATTAGTTAAATGAAACACTTGCAACCAAATGCTAGAAAGTAAGTGACATTTTATTTTCTTCCTTTTCATAACTTATAGGGGGTCTTTTTCAGAATAGGTAATATAATGCACCTGTTAAGTATATAACAGGCAATTGACACCACTTTTACCTAGTAATTATAAGGTAGACCACTTTCACATAGCATTGCTTTGGCCATATCAACGAGAGTCCTTTTCTTTCTCTCAACAATTCCATTCTACTGAGGAGTCCATAGGCACGAAAAATTGTGAGACATCCCATTTTCATTACAGAAAAATTCGATTTTCTATTATCGAATTCTCCTATATGATTTCTCTGAATAAATGTAACGCATATCCTTTTTCAATTTGAATTTTTCTACAAAACTTCTTAAAGACTTCAAAAGTATCATCCTTATTTGATAGAAAACAAACCCAAGTAAATCTAGAATAATCATCTACTATAACAACATTGTAACATTTACCACTAAAGCTTTGAGTTCTAGTGGGACTAAATAAATCCTTGTGTACAAGTTCATGCAACAAGTTTATAGACATGATGTTTTTAGGAGGGAAGCTACTTCTGATTTTTTTCCCTTTAAACAAGCTTCGTATACCTAATTATTCTTAAAGTTCAGGTTAGGAAGTCCTCTCACTAACTCATTTTGGACAATTTTGGTAAGATGCTCATGCTAGCATATCCAAATCTTCTATCCTGGATAAAAGAATCATTTTCTATAGAAATAAAACATTTGACATTTTATGAAGACATATCTTCCGGTTAAGCAAAGTATATGTTCTAATTTTTAGGACCAATAAATACAATATTGTTTTTAAGATTATCAATAATTTCACAATGTGATGCATAGAAAGTAACTCTATAACCCTTATCATATAATTGACTTACACTCAACAAGTTATGTTTCAATCCATCAACGTAAAGAACATTATCAATAGAAGCAAAGTTAAAGTCACCAATTTTACAAATTCTAGTGACTTTTGTCTTGTTTTTATCAGCAAAGACAACATTATCTCCGTCTTTCCTTTCAATATAGTTAAAATGTGATATTTCACCTATCATGTGTCTCGAGCAACTACTATCAACTATCCATTAATTTTATCTCGTCTCCATTTTGAAGCAAATTTGCAAAATGTAATATCTTATTTTAGGCACCCAAATTTTTCTAGGTCCTTTCAGGTTAGTAGTTTGACCTTTCGGTCTCCAAACATACTTTTGAGATATTTTCTTCATTTTCCAAAAGTAACATGAGTGACTAATATGGCCATGTTTACCACAATAATCATAAACAATTGATGAATGATAATTACTATGATTTTTTTTTCATTTATCAGGTTCTTGTTGTTTTGGATATAACTACTGTTGGATTTAACAAAGAAACTCTTGGATGGCCTAATATTGTTGTTTTCATTATATCCTATTCTAGCCTTGTCAAAAATGCCTTTAACGCTCCAAAATGATGCATCAAGATTTTTAATAGCATCAACAAAATTGGCAAGATCTTTTTCTAATGAAACAACTTTTTTCTTCTAAATGTTTTACCTTAACAGAATCATTTTCAAGCAATGTGTTCTCTAACTGACTTACCTTTTATTCTAAGAATTCCTTTTCAAAGACTTTTTGCTAGTTATCATTTTCAAGAGACATAATTCTAGACAACAAATTTTTATTC
Source organism: Erythroxylum williamsii (assembly GCA_027564335.1). NCBI lineage: Eukaryota > Viridiplantae > Streptophyta > Magnoliopsida > Malpighiales > Erythroxylaceae > Erythroxylum > Erythroxylum williamsii. The sequence continues at coordinate 5,450 of JANITW010006507.1, read as the reverse complement.
TCAAATTCTAATGATTCAATCTTACTCGTCATGGATGCATCATTATTTTTGGATTTCTCAACTTTTTTTAAATACTGCATTGTAAGTGTTTCTATACTAACCATATAGTTCATGATAAGCGTCTCTTAACGCATCAATTTCAATATTGGAGTTAGAATAATATACCTCATCGTCTCCTGATTCAGTCATAAAACACACATTGCTGACTTCTTTAGGCTCTTCTTCTTTAAAGTTTTCAATATCCTCATCTGACCAAGCTACATTCATAGCTTGCCTTTTGGTTTTCTATTTTTTGATGAGTCCTTTTGAAGAAAAGGGCATTATAGTCTTCTGTGTCTAGGTTTCTTGCAGTGATAACATATGATTAAATTTTTTTTTGTATTACTATTACTGTCGCTCCCTTTTGATAGGATCCTGTTGTTTCTAATTTTCTTGTTTCCTTCTATTTTCTTCATGAGCTTCTTTTTGTAGAAATGAGCATATTTTCTAACGATGAAATTGAATTGATCTTCTCCATCTATTTGCAATTTAGTGTCGCTTTCATTTCAGTCTCATGGATTTGATTCATCAGCTGTTTTTAATGTCATTCCTCTTTTGTATAAGGATCCTTCATCCTGCTTAAGTTCGGCTTTATGGATCATTAAGTTTCCTCTTAACCAGCAGAATGAGACAGTGTCGAAATCCTTTATAGTCTCAAGAACTATCACCTTAGGTCTCTATTCCTTTGGTAGTGATCTTATAATCTTCGTCACAAGCTCATCATTGGGATATATCTTATCCAAGTTCTTCAGTGTAGTGATGATGTTGTTGAAGCATTCAAAGAATTAATCTATCCCTGTTTCATACAAATAGTTTCGTACTGACAAACTAAAAGACTTATTCTATGTTTCTTTATCTGATGCATTCCTTCAAAGGTGGCTTTTAGTTTGTCCCATACTTCCTTTGCAGTAGAATAGTAAGATATCTTTTGGTACTCTTCCGCAGATAGTGTATAGATTAGATAATGTCTTGTTTGGCATTCAGTTGTGTGTTTCTTCTATCAGCATCAATCCACACTTCTACGTCGTTAGCAACAAAAGGTGTGGCTCCAACTTTGATAGTTTGTCATATTTTGATATCTACAAATTGAAGATAAATAATCATCCTTTTTTTTCCAGTAGGAGTAGTTGTTTCCATTCAAATAAGGAGGTTTTGAGATGGATTATCCTTTAAGGATTTTTAAATTGTTTTCTATGATCTATCATATGTTATAAAACACAATAAATGTGAAACTTTACTCTGACACCAAATGATAAAGCAAAGACACACAGGAGGTGAATTGTGTGTAAAAAAATTGCAAGGTACTTTAAAATTTATAATATCCTTTTAAACGAAATAAATCTATTAATAAAAGGGTCATATCAACTTTTAAAAAGATCCTATTAACTTTGAAAACAAAAGGATCATGTTAATTGATAGGAGGTTGTTAATGCTAAAAAAGAAATGAGCCTGTTAATTGATAGGAGCCCGTTAACGCTCAAAAAGAAAGGAGTCTACTAATGCTCAAAACAAAAGGAGCCTATTAATTGATAGGAGCCTGTTAATGCTCAAAAATGAAAAAAACCTCTTGCGACATAAAAATAGAAGGAGCTTATTGTAAAACCAAAGGAGCCTCTTAAAAACACAAATTTATAATGTGAAAATTTCAAAGTTAGGAAGAGAGAAAGAATGACACAGTCGATTTATACTAATTTGGCTTATAACAAAGCCTACATCCAATCCCAAGTATTCAACTTGAGTATTTCACTATAAAATCCAAGTAACAAAATTTTACAAGCCTCTCTAATCTCAGAAGTACAAATTTTTAAAGGTTCTTCAACCTTTCACACTTGTAGTGTTTATCAAACCTCTATAGGCTTCAATAAGAAATTTATAAAGGGCTTAACATTCTCTCTCAATAGAGTGATTTCACTTTCTAAGGCACAAGGACTTTGATATAGATATGACTTTCAGGAATATTGATGCTGCTAAAGTATTTCGCAAGTTTGTATGTCTCCTTTGCAAATGTTGTGGCTTCTTCTTTAAATAAACATTTTCTTCAATTAGTTGTTGTTTCATTTCTATTCTGAATTGACTTTGAATCTTCGATACCATATTTGCTACAATCTTCTAGTATCCAGACATTAAAGGAAAATATCACAGATCTAATTGTCGATTTATTTAATTAGCAAAATCCTTCCAGATATTATGGAATTATTTCTAATAAGGTAAGTTTATTAAGAGGGTTCCTATAAGAAAGGAAGTATCTATGCTATGATTTTATTTCATTTTAAGAATTATATTATTTCCTATATAAGGAAATAAATCTATTTTAAAATTTGAAATATTATAAAGTTATCATTAAAATCGTTAGGCATAAACCTTGAGCTAATAGAACTAAAATCAAAACCCCGAGCTTGGTTTGTACTTGCAATAGTCACTTTCTAATTACCATAAGTTGCAAGCAACTCAGTTTCAGAGGCTGAGACAACAACAAATCTTGAAGCAACAAAATTGTGGTGTTTAGGAAAGGCAGTGACGTAATCTGAGTAGAAACTTTGGTAATTTCCATTGCTCTGATACTAGATGTAATAATATTTAAACAACCAAAAGTCTCACTTGTGATTTATCAAACCAAACAACTGTATCTCAGCTTACAGAACACAACACCAAAAACCTTTCTCTATTTTGTTTTTTATTCACTCTTCTCTTCTTACCATATATCACACACTTAACATATATATATATATATATAGAGAGAGAGAGAGAGAGAGAGAGAGAGTTAATTGTATGTAAACACTCACATCAATATAACCAATAAATAATTGACACTTAAAAGTTGGTTTAATTCCTAACATTTCATCCTTTTAGATCGAATTGGGGTCTTATATTAAAGTTTTTATTTAATATTCCTGGTTTAACATTTTACCCGAAAACAAAAAGGAAGCTTTCAAAAGTCACTTATACCCATTCGAAGAGGGTTTTATAGACTTAAGCCAATATGTTAATATGTGCTTGTAACTTAATTTTACTTTTTTTTAGTAATCATATCATTCTAAATCAAATTCTTTTAGTTAATTTAGACCTAAATTCAAAAGGGTTATAGTCTTATTACTGACCGATAATGGTCGGTATCAACCAAAAGAATCAATACCAACCATACTAAAGTCTTGTATGAGATTTTCTTATTCTGTAATCGTTTTGTGACAATACAGTCAATGTCGATTAGTAGCGTCCAGTACGAAACAATATTCTAAACATATGGTTATGATGTGTTGATTGCAATGTAATGGAGCTTATTAGTTCAATAACGTTAAAGTGAATACTACCTGATTTTTTAAGTATAACTTTTGATAGTAATATTAGATTGACTTGATTCAAGAAATTATCAAAAGTTAAGAGAAATATTTACATTTCATAAAGATATGGAAAGATAAAGTTAAACTAAAATAGAAAATTTTAGTAAAAAGAAACCATCGAACTCTATTTGGTATTTTAAATTTCTATAACAATATCAAATTAAGGTGATTCAAGAGGAGAACCTTTTACGAACTCTAACAATATATTAGAGCCAATAATGGTTACCTAATCCCTTATTATTAGCTAGCTGTTGGTGGAACAAATTTTTATAATAAAAATATTTGACTACTCGAACAAAGTATTGGACTAGCTTGCTGAACCCTTTATGACTTTATTTAAAGATAAATGTCGTTTCTTTTTCAATAGTTTTTATAAGAAAAGGATGGCAACAGGAGAAGATACTCTTAGAAGATTTTAGCATTCTTAATAGAATTTTCTCGACTTTTAACTTATTTTAGGGAGTGTTTGATTTATCTCAAGACGAAGTTTAAGGTACCTTTTTTTTTCCCCTTAAAGTTAGTAGTATACATCAATTAGGTTTTTCCAGGTTAATTGTTTTATTATTTATATATTTTAGATTCTTTATTTGGTGTCAATTTATTTTTTGTAAATTTTAATTTTCAATATTCAATAGAATTAAGGAGAATCCTAATTTTGAGTAGTGATAGAATTAAATTTTTCATTAAATTGATAGTTTCATATTGTTTAATTGATTGTATTTTGCCAATGTTTTAAAAATCGAACATGTTCGATTGATTTAATAATAAAAACCTTAAGCTAACCAAATTTTTTATTTAGTTCTTAATTTTTCTGTTTGATTTAGTTTAATAATCTTTGTTGTTAAAAATCAATCAGTTTATTAATTAATCTGTCAGATTTTGTAAACTAATTTGTTTTTACAAACCAAAATAAAACGATTAATTTTCATTTAACAGATTTATTTTTCAATTAAATTTTAAATATTGGGTAAGGATAGTCTTTTTTAATTACTTTTTAAGATTTTAATTTTATTTAATCTTTAATCAGGTTTATGACGATATAATACTAGTTGAACCTTTTAAATCTTAAATCTCTTATCTTACCGGTTTAACTTTTAGTCCAGTTTTTAAAATATTTAGTTTTGTATAGTCTATAACGCGCAAAATATTATTATGCCGGTAGAGTGTGTTTTTGATGTAGGGGTGGCTTTGATGATTATTTTAAATATTATATGTGGTTGCATTTATAGAAATAATAAATTGTGTGTGTGATTGGTGTAATGTAGTGACTGATTTATGTTACTTGATGTGCATTGAGGACATGTGAGGGCATTGATTATAATTTTGTATGATGTGTGATAGTGAGATATTATTGGTTAGGGCTACTACTTGATGCAAAATTGAGGCCGATACCAATATATTATAAAGTAGTGACATAATTAAGTTTTTCAATAAATTTATAGTATTAGGGGTTTAATATTGTTTAATTGAGTGTGATGTTGCATAGATTGTGACATATAAATTATTATTATGCAAATAGAGTGTGTTTTATAATGTTTATGTGACACTAATGATTATTTCAAATATTATATGTGATTGCATTCATAGAGTTAGTGAATTACGTGTGTGATTAGTATAATGTGGTGATTGATTAGTATAATGTGATTGATTTATGTTACTTGAGGTACATTGAGGACTTACGAGGGCATTACTTGTCTATTGTGTAATGTATAGTGATGAGATATAGGTCTTATTTGGCAAACAACTGATTGCATTAGCTGTTAGCTAATAGTTAATTTTATCAGCTGATTTAATGTTGGGCCCGGGCCCCGGATCCCCGAATCCCGAGGCGGCCCCTCGGGTCGCGCCCGCGCCGAGCTCCTAAACCGCGGACCCGATCTCAACATTTATACATAACCATAATAGCGGTTCACACAACATACATACATACACATTCCACACTATGAATTAAAGACCCCATAACCACGGGGATTTCATACGATTGCAAATTAAGGAAATTCAGCAAGTATTCTCACTTGTAGCATAATACAAAAACAGAGTATAACAATCCAAAAATACATGAGTATGCTTCAT
>JANITW010006478.1:0-10657 GCA_027564335.1 Erythroxylum williamsii | reverse complement strand
GAGAGAGAGAGAGAGAGAGAGAAACAACTAATTCATATTCATCTGTTATTCTGAAAAGATTACTAGGTGTTAACACTTTATACGTAACAATTCCTCCTACATAAAAAAACCTTGCCCACAAGGTTTAATAGGGAAAGTATTATAGAGGTCTACAGAATGGAAAAAAAGAAGTAATCGTATTTTCTTTTCATAACACATCTCCTTCATGGCATCACCAGCAATAGGTCTTTTAGCATTGTTGAGGAAGGAGACAAGATTATCAGCATGTCGATTTGCATCTGTAGGTGCACCATGATTTTTACCAACTAGGTTAAAATGTGGTCCAGTTGATACACAACCAGTTTGTGTCTCCAAGAGCATGGACATGGAACCCATAGAGATCTAGTTTTAGGCTGGAGACATCTCCAGTTATAGTAGTTTTCTCATCTCCTTCATGGTTCAAAAAATTAGTCCCGTTAATACCATCACTATTGTTGAGAACATTAAATGCCTTGATAATTGGTTCTATGATCTTAAAGCACCCCTAGGACAGAGAAAGAGAGAGAGACTTTATGTAGTCCTCCTATATGGTTTGCTCATTTCTCTTCGTAAGTTCTTGAGGAGTTAGAATAGTATCTCCCAGTTTCACTCTTTGTTGCTACATGAATTGTCATCATAGTTTTAAGCTCTAGAAGATCATTCTCCATTTTTTCTGTTTTGTTTTGAGATTCCAAAAATAGTTTCTCATTCCTGATATGAGCCTTTATCAATTTCTTCACGTTTTTGTCAATTCTATATAGCATAGCCATTACTGTCGAGGAATGTATGCTCTGATACCAAATGTTATGGTTAATTTTTGATAAAGAGAGAAATGAGGAACATAAGAGAGAAGATGAGAGAGAATAATTCAGGAGGAAGCGAGAAGGTAAAGAATGTAAGAGAGAAGAGAGAGGGATACATAAATAATTCAAATTCATTATGTTCTTTGGGAAATGGTTAGAGGGTACTTATAGTGTATAATGGCTATAATAATTTTCATATGTAACAATGGTGACAACGAGTGATAAAGAAGAAGAAGAAAATAAACGAGCAAAGGAGAAGAAAAAAATGTGAACAGCAAAAAAGAAGAAGAAAGCAGTGAGAAAAGAGCGTGATGATGGCAAAAGGAATAGGAGAAAATGATGAATGAATCGGGGTTTAGGGCTAGATTTGTTTTTCAATTTTCTTCTTCAAAATTTTTTAATTTTTCAATTTCATTCTGATATTCAATGTTAATTGTTTGTATTACCGTCTTTTGTCAATATAATCAAAATAATCATAATGTGAAATGATTATTAAATTTTAAAATTTTTTATAACTATTGGATTATCAAGTTGTATACACTACAAAAATTTACTTATTCAAACCATAAACAATTTATATTAAATTAATAAATATTAAAAGAAGATATTAGCGGAAGTTAATTAATTGTAAATATTTGTATGCGTATTCTATTTTTACATCCTTTATTTAAGAGCTGAGTAAAGCTTTTTTCTATACATGAACCTATTTATTTGTAGTGACAAAAATTAAAATTGTGTCTCTTTTTTTATCCTTTGATATGATATTAAAGTAGTTAAAATCCTAGGTTTATTCTTAATTTTTAACTATCTCCTTCGATATTCTTGCAAGTCACTCCTAGTGCTTTAAAGACAATCTCGAGAGCCTAAGATAATAATTTGTTATCATCCCTTTGTACCTTAAGTATTATCTTTCGACTTCATACTCTTTGATTGTTAAGAAAATAAAAATGTATGTTATACTTTTCATATCTTTAATAAAGGCTTTTAGGCTTTAATATACATGTAAAAATATAATAGATAAGTGGAGACATTCAAATGAAAATTTTGTACATATCTAGAATACAACTAATGATCTTATCAATAAAAATTTGTTGTTAAGATCTTGAGATAATTAAATATTATCAGTATCCCTTAATCATGATGATGTGTAATTGTGAGTGTGTCACAAAATTGTTAGTACACTAAAGAAACCAAAGTTTTAGTCATAATATTAGTAATTGGATGAGTAAAGGAAACATGTCTTATGAAGAGTGCTTTACTGGCGATCAAGTCTTGAACAAAATGCATGTCAATCTTAATATGCTTAGTACAAGCATGAGTAACTGGATTAGAAACAAGGAATGTAACACGAAGATTATGACATAATAGTGTGGGCATAAGACCAGGTAAACCAATTTCTCCCAATAGAGTGGTGATCCAATCGAGTCTCGTATTACCAAATTTAGCAACAATAGGCTATTTATTGGCACTTTAAGATATCATATTGGAACCAAAATTACAACTTCAAATTTTGAATCCTAAAAAAATTATTTTTGAAAAAAGAAAACATACTATAAGTACTTATAAACTACAATATTTATCTAATTAGTAGATAAAATAAAAAAGATTAAAAAACATATTTTTTGTACCTCAAACTCATGATAATAAAAATCCTTTGTCGTCTAAGAGATATTCTTCCATATATAACCCTCAAGATCTATCTTTTCCTTAAACATGGATGAGATATTTCTGGAGCACGTTCTAGATGGAACCAACATAATATATAAGCTATTTTATACCATTTTCAAATTAAAACTTATAATTTCAGTATAAGCCTATAGTGTTATAATGTATTACAAAATTTTTAGAATTTCATTCACAGAATGTTGACAATTGTGATGTAAGTTCTTCCATCAACTCCCTTAGCTCTAGACTGGAAGCCTCCTCCTTCATTTGCAATGTTTACTCCTAATATCTCTATCAGTATAGGGGTGGTAGATGGTATAGTAGGACTGCTGGATGGTGTAACAATAGGTACAGAAGGTGATTGTACAGGGACTATTGGTCAGGAAGGTAATGCCTCATCTAGATGTACAGTAGCTCGAGCACATGATTCTGTAGCATTTACAGAATATGATCCTTTACTTAGACCTGCACTGGCTTATCCAAATGGTGGTAACCTGACCCTTGATCATATCATTTCCTGTTTTCTCTTTTATGGCATATTTTAACTTGAAATTCACATTTTATTGAATTTTTTGGTAATATAATAATATAAATTAAATATATAATAATTTATTGTTGATGCAATAATAGATTTACTCATATAATAGTCTATTACAAACATAAATTATTTGCTATCATCATTTAATTAAAAATTAAAATCATTATCATCCTCTTTTTCTAAATAATTAGAATCAAACTAAGGCTCCTCTTTAGATCTCTCACCCTCCTCATTATCTCGAAATAAAATTTCAACATATTCATTATTTGGATCATTCAAAGGTTTATTCTTGTCATATGTTACACATGCATTTATTTCATAAACATTGTCCTAAAACGCTTCACTTCCAATTCTCTTATTTTCTCCTTTTTCTATGTAATCCAAAAATACCTCCAAGTTTTACTTTGGAAATGGCCAACTAATCTAACTTATCTCATTGTAAGATGGGAAAAGGGACATAATACACCTGGATCACTTGTATTGGCAACACAAAAGATTCAAATCAATTAAATCGTCTTCGCTAGTTGATTTCAACTAGATTATATCAATTGTTCATTTTTGTTCCAACGTTATGAATTGGATCAAACCATTCTCACTTAAATATCACACTTCATTTTATTGGCAATGCATGGTACTTAATTTCAAGTATCTCAATAATTTTACCATAGTAATCCATCAATTCTCCCTGTCAATAAAAGTTTGAACTCCCTCAACAAACTCATAATTAATGAAATCATCGGGTGTTAATTTTCTACACATCTAACATTTATCAACATTACTCATTTCCATAAAACTGTCATTTAAAAAAATAATTTTGTAGTTAGATATAATAATCGTTAATGTAATATCCCTATTAATCTTACAGAACATTTAGTCTTTACTTTACACATCATTAGTTCCTTCATTTCCCTCCAAAATGAAACCAACCAATCCCACCAAATGATTTCATAATTACAAAACCCAATGGCAACCAATTCCAACTTAGAGATTGGACAATCACCACATTCTAAGTCATAAGAACCTTACAACTTTATATAAGAATTATAAGGAAAGATAAGGCTTTTATCATCATTACACTTAATATATGTTAATGCCTTATAAACAACCTACAAATGAGTTGTACTTGACTGATCGATATATTGACTTAGTTGATTGATAACATTTGTGAGTATGAGTCAAATAAAACAATTTGCTAACCAATATCCTATAAGAAGTGACATTAAGAAGTAAAAAAAACACCTACAAATGATTTTATTAACTTTTTATTAAAATTAAAAAGGTGGAAATTGGTTTACAATAAATAAAATTAGTTTCCTCAAAAAGATCAAAAACACATTTTTTATTAACATATATTAATTCCAACACCAAATGGGCCAATCTCCAAGCCTCAGAAAAATTTTAATGGCCTCAAATCTTTAATGTTGAAAGTTGTATGAAGAAACCTTTGATAACATCAACTTTCACAAAACTATCACTGGCTGAATAGAATGTCATCCACATAAGAAAAATGACTAAGTGATCATTTGAGGACCAAATAAACAAATATGAATTAGAAGATGCCTTTGTGAATTGTTGAGAAAACATAGAATTCGATAACTTCATGTACTAGGTTTGGATTAATCACCTATGGTATGTGGCATTGTGATACTAGATGAATCAAGAAAGCAATCTCTCATTTGACTCCTAAGATCATGGAATTTTTCAAAGACAAGCCTCCTGGGAGTTACATTATGAATTTCCAACCTATATACTATCTTATGGGTTTATTATGAAAAGAATTGTCATATTAATTATTTTAATTCCTTATATTAATACTAAGTTTGAATTAATCACATTGAAGTTCAAGTCTTTATGTTAAAATTTAAATAATTCCTAAATAAAAATATTTAGACTATTAAACCTTAGCCAAAAAAACTCATCAATCATTGTTAGAGGTAAAATTGCAAAGAACAACAAAAAACTGATCCCATTATAGATATTACTTAATTGAGCGACTTACCTTAATAGATGGAAAATTGTAAGCTACAAAGAAGATAGATGAGGTTGGACAATTATCAATGCTCTTCAACACAGAACATGACCTGCAGGAAGGACAATATATAATTAGCTAGTTTTTGATAAGTTTTGAATTAAGCATAGTATAAATATGCATGAGTCTAAGTTGTGTATTACATATTTTGCTTTCATTCTATTAATGTTTTCATATCCTAAATCTTTTAAACTATTAAAGCCTCAATCTCTGCTTGAAAAAGAACAATTAACCTCAATTTGATCATAACTATTTTTCACAATATCAAATATGGACAAAGACAACATATAATTTTTTCGCAAGATTATAACCATTATTATGCAAAAAACACTGTTATGAAAACCATTATTATGAACAAAGACAATAATTAACTTTATTTGGGTTTTTTTTTCGCATAACCATTTTTTTCATACACATTAAGTGTTTATTTTTTAAACCTCCTATAAGATATGGAATTGGTTTCATGCATATCAAATGTTTATTTTTTAACTCAAAACAACATTAATGACATGTATAGAATTAGTTTCACTTAAGGAATTGCATTAAAGAATGCCTATAGTATTTTTATAAGGGCCAAACAATTATATGATGAGACTATGTCTAAATCTTCACATGATCATATTGCATTTTTAAAATGTTTACAAAAAAAATATGTGCCCATCTATTATCCTTTAAGTCCCAAGCAAAAGGAAATTCATGTATGAATCACATTCTAAACTTAGAACGTATAATACTTAATGCAAAAATAGGTATAATTTTTATGCAAGGCCCTCTCAAATGAACTTACAACCTCCTTCTCATTCATATAGGTCTCTTTCTCATTAAAATGGTATGAAACAAACTCACAATCATTATAGGTCTCTTTATAAGCATAAATGCATGATAATTACTCCCATTTAATATCAATCCTTATGAGAAACAGAAAAAGCATCACATTTTCTCTAAATCACTATAGGTCATATTTTCATGAACAGAGTATATCATATGCTAATAATTTATTAGGCTTAACTACCACACAAAGAGAACTCCAAATCCCATTTACTATGGACCTTATAAGGAATAAAGAAGGATGACATTTTCTCTAATTCACCATAGGTCATATTTTCATTGAAAGAGTGTAACATATGCTAAACTATTTATTAGGCTTCACTATCACATAAAGAGAACTCTTAATCCCTCACATGTCAAAAAGAAAGCATTATATAACCTACTTCTCTAACTAAACCTAAAAATGCATATAAGTTATACTCTCAAAAGTCTTTCTCATATGGTAATAACACTTTCAATTCTTATCATGTGAACTATTATTTGATGTGATTATAAACATATCTATAGAAGTTTCTCTTTACAATAATTCTTATGAAGTAAACCAAAAAAGATATAGGTTAAAAGAAAATATAAGAACTAATCTCTAAGGACCAAGTTTGTGTGGGTACCTAGAATTGATTTTTTTAATCTAGTAGGATCAATTATCGACGTTTTTATTCTAGTAGGACCGATTATCGACGCTCTTCAACATAGAACATGGCCTGCAAGAAAGACAATAAATAATTAGCTAGTTTTTGATAAGTTTTGAATTAAGCATAGGTATAGATATGCATGAAGTAGCATAAGTAGCCAAAATAAAAAATGCCCAAGATATAAGCTGTAAGAAGTCCCTAATAGCAACCAACATAATCCAACCAAAAATAAATTAACTTCACTCCAACCAAAAAGAACTCCTTTTTGTTAAATGCAGGTTCTATTTATAAATTTGAGGTACGGTTATAAGGAGTTGCAATATGATTACACTAACTATCAAATGGAAATATTTCATTAACTGGCATTGCAAAAATAAAAGGAGTAAGGAGGAGGACGAACTATTATTCAAGCTATCTCTTAGCAAAATGATTTATGGAATACAAATTGAAATTGAAAGGAACTCTACAATTTTTCAAAAGATATCTTCATAGGAACATGGTTTCTTAAACTCAATAATACAATTCATGAGAGAAAAAATAATAACTCATTAATTGCATCTGACATGCACCCAGGTTATGGTAACAATAATTCACTTTATAAGCTTCATCCATTTTTACCAAATATTAGATGGTTTATAGAAGTTCCAAACTCTTTTTAGGATTACTGATAGCTAACAAAGTTCCATTGAGTTGAATATGAGGACGGTTGATTTTCAACTAGTTCAATGAATTAATTTATTTTATAATGTTATAGTCAAAGACTTGGTCTTCCTTTGCCTTATGTTTAATTCATTATTGAGTGTTGGTTTTCTTAGTAGTTTTGCTACTGCTGCCGTTTTATGTTATAAAAACTTTGATTGTTGAATTTCTTTCAATTTAAACTTTATTTTTATTAATATAATTAATTTCATTTCTAAAAAATTTTATTCAAGGGAACAAGTAATAAATCTCATATAAGTTGCCTAATTTCCATAATCAAATCATACAGCTAAAAAGGGAATCACATATTCATTATCCAAATAATGTGTATTTACTTGCACTTTTTTACAGCTTATAAACACAAAATAAGAAGTTAGCACGTGAGAGATATTAAAACAAACTCAAGAAAAAGAAAAGGATCATATATAATAATTCATACCATAAATAGATTTAAAATAACAATTTTTTATATTTATAGCCTTTGTCTATATATGGTCAACATAAAATAACATAAAACATAATGAAAAAAAATTGTATAACTAACTGGGTGGTCTACCACTAAATTTAAATGTTGTCAACACTATTTTGTTTATAGTTCTCTTAGTTAGTCCTCCTCTATACTATTTCCTAAGTCTTATAGATAGCTTAATGTTTTGTCCTTCAGAACTAGTGTAATTTCTTTGAACACCTACTTGCATCAATATTTTTCTTTCATTTGTTTTTCTAAACACTTAGCACAACACTTGCTTAATATCAAAAATTTTTCCACGTGACAATGAATCATATGTTACATCTTTTCAATTTAATGAAGTTTGACATACTTGATACTAGATACTCTTGTTGAGTTAATGAATATTTAATTTTACAAAAAATAATGACTTGCCTCAATTAATGCCCAGTAAAACTTAATTTTCCCATAATTATTCCTTAATAAGTTAATGATAACAAAACTAATAAGTATAACAATTCAATTTGTACATTTTCCTTAATGAACAGAACATAAAAGAACTATGAATGCCTAAGAAATAAGAGGAAGGAAGGAAATTATAATAACTAATACTTCCCTAAAAATAAATGGTTGTATAGTTGTATTATGAGTAGGTACAAAATAGCAATAGGTATCATAATCCAACAGTAAGAACTTTGAAACACACTTAAATCCATAAATTTAAGGCTTCTTTTACCTTAAAACATAATCAAAAATCAACAAAACATATAAAAACAAATGCTAAAGAAACTTAGGGCTTTTGCATTGCTTATTTTTTGAATTACAACCATACTCCCTTTTTTGAATTACAACCAAGCTCCCCTTTTACATTGTTTCTTTGATTCATTTTTCCATTTTCCCTATACTTATTTCATTGCATCTTTTGTAAAACATCAAATTACAAGTAAAAACATCAATCAATATGAATTAAATACTAAATGCTTTTTTTTCTTTTTAGGCTTAAGATTATTTAGGAAATATTACAAAGAAAGAGCTTGACTTTTAAATTAGACTAAAAAAGGACACATTAATATATTAATGTATAAACGGGCTACAATTTTGTTTAAATTCAAATCCTAGATGACTTTATCATTTATAATGTTTGTATGCATCTTATATGTAATCTCAAAAAGATGAAAATTCAAGTTCTAGATTCTCATAATTAAAGAATATATCCACATAAGAAAATAAAATTCAATGCGTCAATCCTTATAGGATCACTCATGTCCTTTACTTAACAAAATCAGTTTCACATTATTCACAAACTTAAGATTACATAACATTTGTTTAATTTAATTTTTAACACTCATTCTCAATCTTAAATTATGTATAAACTTATTTCATCAACCTAAAGATACCATTGAGAACCTAAACTCATAACCTAATAAAATCTAAATATATATAAAAATGAAAAAAAATAATGTAATTAGATTTAACTCTATTCCACCCCAACACCTAGAACAATATTATCCTTAAGATTGTGCATCAATAGTAATAAAAGGATATAAAAAGCTCCTTGAACACCTAGACAATTGAATTGAAAATTCTCTAGTATAAAATATTCTTTTATACTTCAAATCTACAAGATACTCAACATTGTTGGAGAGTTTAAAAAATAATAATATCTAAATTGCAAATAGATTTTCAAGAACTTCAATTTAATATAAATAACATATCACAAGTTAGTAAAATAATACACATTATAAATGATGTTAGAGATCTCTTACAAAACTTTGGTTAAACACTTGGTACGCTATTGAAATTCATCCTTAGTTTGTTTGAAAATTGTCTTTTTCCATTATTCACCAACATAATCACACAACAACAAACAATAAGCCATTAACAACTTAAATAAACTCACAACTCAATCCATAATAACACCAATACATTGAACATACAATATTTCACTATAAAATTGAAGACAAAAAAAATAACCTAAGAGTAGTAAATGGACAACCAACCTTGAGACAGAAAATTCAAGACAATGGAAGCAGTTACTGGAAGAATGAAAGCAAACGAGCAATGGCGATTGTAGATGGAAGAAGATAGTGCGAAGAGTAGCAACGAAGAAGAATAAAAAAAATGAAGAAGAACAACAGGGAAGCGGTGGGCTTCGTATGTTTAATTTAATTAACAATAAAACAACGTCATTTTCCTTTAAATTTAAACAACAACACCAACGATGTTTGAATTTACTTATGAAATAATAGTTTTGTAGCTAAATTACTAACAAAATGGAGTTTTCGTAGGCAATTTCCCCACAGAAATTTCTTTCATCGGTAAACTTCGTCACTTATTTTTACCGCAAACCATTATTGCCTGCTTTTAGGATGACTTTCACTATTCTGTTGCTAAATTCTATTGGTAAAGTTTCGCATATAAATTCCCTCCACCTTTACCAATGAATTCTTTTGCCATCACAAAAATACCATTTTTCTAAAAAGTTTACCAAAAGAAATAAAGTTATGTCACTAATCTACTAAGGAATTTCCTCCATCAGGAATTTTTCGTTGGTAATTTGTAATTTTCTTTTAGTGTTAAATAGTGATGAAGAATTCAAAATTTTTGATAATGATAAGATATAATTTCTTTCAGAAATGCCATTTTAATAATAATGGTAAGCTTTTAGTTACGGAGATAAGGATGATTCGGTGGATGTGTAACCTTACCAGTAGAGGTAAGGTTAAGAATCTAATAGTAAGAGACAAACAAAAGGTGGTGGGTATAGTGACAAATTGAGATAGAAAAGACTTAGGTGGTTCCGACATGTTAAAAGAAGACATCCTGACTTTACAGTGAAAAGATATGAGAAAATAATACTTAGAGACTATAAGAGGAAAAGATAAAGGTCTAAAAAGAATTGGGGATAAGTAATCAAGAATGATATAGCTTGGATGGATCTCACTAAAGACTTGGCCCATAATAGAAAACTTTGATGTACTAAGATACAAGTAAAGA
>JANITW010006439.1:0-10659 GCA_027564335.1 Erythroxylum williamsii | reverse complement strand
ATTGCTTTCAGAGAATCCACTAGTTGCTTGATGAAGATCTTTATAAGAAACATTTAGCAATTTTCCAACAGAAGTAGCTCTAGAAGGTGACTTCTTTTTAGATTTTCTCCTCCATAAACAAGCTAAGATGATGACTATCAAGAAGGCACTTACAGCGAGACAAGGAATGATGATTGATAGCTTGAAAGAAATAGATTTTCTTGTTGTTTTGGTGGGACATTTTGGCAGAAAAAGTTCAGGAACACCACCACAAAGGTTTTTGTTTCCGATCAATGATACTGCACTTGCAGTTGTAAAGACCCCTTTAGTTGGAACCTCTCCCTCAAGGTCATTGAAAGAAAGGTTTAGATAACTTAAAAATTGTAAGTTTTGTAGATCTCGGGGAATTTCACCAGTAAGGTTGTTTCGTGACAAATCTAATTCTTGAAGGCCTTTTAAGGAAGCCAAAGATGAAGGAATCGAACCTTGGAAGAAATTTGCACTCATGTAAAGTCTTTCCATGCTAAGGCATTCTCCAATGGTTGTTGGAATTTCACCAGACAGATTATTTGTAGAGATATTTAACATATTCAATGGCTTCAGATTTCCCACTTCTGTTGGTAGATTTCCTGTTAAAGAGTTCCATGACAAATCGAGCGATTTACTTAAGGAAGGCAGGCTTAGTATCTCCTTGGGTATGGTTCCACTAAACTTATTTTTGGAAGCATGGAGTTCAACTAAAGATTGGCAATTTCCAATACTTGAAGGAAAGTTTCCTTCCAAATGATTCTCAAACAAGTATAGCCCAAACAAATGACTGAGGTTGCCTATGGAAGATGGAACTTGACCGGACAACCTGTTGCTAGCTAAATGTAATGCTTGCAAGTTGGGTAACATTCCAAGTTCAAAGGGAATGGAACCAATTAAATGGTTTCGGTCCATATCTAAAAGACTTAGGTTGACTAATGTGTTTAGTCCTGCAGGAATTCTTCCCGTGAAATAATTCCCTGCAAGGACTAATTCACTTAGCTGAGAAGACAAATTAGTAAGTGACGTAGGCAAAACACCTCCGAAGTTATTGAAACTGAGGCCCAAGATCTCCAGATTGGTACAGTTCTTCAAATATGTTAAGAAAATCAAGTCATTTTCTGATCTACTTCCTAGGCTATTGTTAGGGAGGTATAAAGTTTGAAGATTTTTTAGATTTCCCAAGATGACTGGAACCTGTCCCACAAAGTTATTGCTGCCAATATCAATTAATTTCAGTTTAGAAGCATTGCCAAAGGACTCTGGGATCGATCCAGAGAATCTGTTTTCAGCAATTTCAAAGGATATGAGATTTGGGAGATTGAGGCCAATGTCATGTGGTAGAGGCCCACGAATTTGATTAGCAGCAAATGAAAAGCAACTAAGTGATGAAATATTAAAAAGGGTCTTAGGAAATGTACCAGAAATACTATTGGCTTGAATCCCAAACGTTGTTAAGCTTGATAATTTGCCTATTTCAACAGGAAGCTCCCCCACCAAATTGTTGTATGCAACATAAAGAATATTGAGTAACGTGAGGTTGCCAAGTGAAGATGGCAATTTTCCTGTTAAGTTGTTTTCATAAATGCTCACAAACTGTAGCTCCACAAGAGAACCAATGTCTTCAGGTATTTTTCCAACAAGCTTATTGTGTGAAAAACCTATTCTCTCGAGCTTGGTACAATGAGACAAGTTGGTTGGAATATCTCCCCCTAAAATGTTATGGCTGAGAAAAAAGAATCTCAACCGAAGCAAATTGCCAACTTCTTGTGGAATCTCACCCGTAAAACTATTGTTTCTCAGACCCAAAATTCTGAGGAAACTTAGATTTCCAATGAAGGGCGATATAGTTCCAACCAAATTCTTTCCAGTTATGATCAAGGAAGTGACTCGTTGATGTCGGCGACTGCATGTGATACCATACCAGTTGCAGAAGGAATTGGAATCATTCCAGGAGTTGAAGATTCCAAAAGGGTCGTTGGATATCCCACTCCTGAATTGGAGCAAAGCAATCCTGTCAGTTTCATTCCCTAAAGCATTGGCCTGACACCATTGGAAGTTGGAAGATAGTAAAAGGATCAGTGGCAGACATGCAAATGAAGAGAGAATGGTGCTCATATAAAGATTCATTTGGCTTAAACTGTGATGATTGAGCTCTTTCTTTCTTTTTTCAACTTGCGAATATTGAAGTTAGGAATGTCTTCTTTTATTATGTTTGCTGCCAAAGAACGTACAAGGTGGGACTCAACCTGGCGACCACTCTTAAAAGTCTTTGTCCAGAGTTGACTGACTCTAATGAATCGGTAATCCTAAGATATTATAAAGTTCTCCTTAAAAGCAAATTCTGATTCAATAAAATAGAAATATACAAAGTTTTTAACACATGGAATCCAAACTTATTCAATTACTTTTCCGTGTTCGTATTACTTTATATGTTACATAAGTTTTTCTTTAGTAGTTTTCCAAAAGACACTGCTGCGCCAGTCTTCCAAACTTTAATAGTTTTCCAAAAGAAAGTTTGTCTTAATTATTACCCCCGACAGAGCAATGTGACGTTGCCAAGAGAGGACTGTGACTTTCTTGTCAAGTTGTTTCCACAAAAGGTAACATAATTTGGCCCTCTTGGGTCGAGCTCACTTTTGAGGAGCTCAATCGAATCGTATAATAATAATAACAGTAATAATATTAGTTTTTAGACATTTTAGATTTGTATACTTAAAATTTAGCCCAAATTTCTTTGATAACGTTAAATTGATATTGAATCTAATTAGAAAATAAATGTCTTTTAAGTTTAACTCAACCTGTTTAAAAAATTTTAGAATAACAAATCAATATTTTTTTTCAAATTATTATTTAAAACATAAAAATATTTATTACTTAATTTATTGTTATTATAACAATGGATACAAAATAATAATCATCAAAAATTAAATCAGTTTAAAGTTATCTTTAAAATATCTTGTTAAGTTGAAATTTTACAAATTTTATATAAAATTCAAATTCCATCTTTTGAATTTCATATATAGATTTATTTTTAAAACTTCAATTCTTTAATTTTTGTACATAATGTTATGATAGATTACTGCATGTGTATAACCATGTATAAAAACAATCTCGTCAAATTAATTAACTTATCTCCTTGGAAAAGGTCTCTTCTACCTAAAGAAAAAGAAAATGTGGATATGAAAGATAAAAGGGACAATTGTTGGGAAACTGCATTGAGATCTGATCTCGGTTATAGCGGAATAATTACGAATTATTTTTGTAAATTAGTTTCCCAAAAATCAAGACCAATTTAATTATATAAAATGATTAACACTTAAAAGTATAATAAAGCTTGAAAATAAATTTGTACCTCATTCTAAAACTTGATCTTTTCTTATCGTATCCCTCGAATTATTTTCAAAATTGATCTGTTTTAACTATTGTAGCCGCACAAATATTCAATTTCTAACAATATCCACAGAATGAGTTGAGATAACTCTACAACTCTTACAAAGAAGATTAAATATGAAGCGCTAGCTCCATAAAGCTTAAGCCTATATATAATAATTTTCTAATGTTTTAATAATTTAATTGAAATTAGAATTAAACTTTAATTTGAATTACAAATAAATTTAATTAAATACTAATTATGTTCAAATAAGATCCAATACCTCATATTGACCCTTATTTATTAAATATCTCATATTTAATTATAAAGTTTCTCAAACTTTGCAATTAAGTCTAACTTAATTAAATTAACTTTGTTCTCTTCAACACATTCTTTATGTAAGACGCATTAAGTACCCATATACATTAACAATTCATCATTAGAATTAGATAAATTAAAAATCGTTAATTTTCTAATTAAACAATTTATAATCATATATTAATATTGACGTTTAGCAAGGTATTATGTCCACCTAAATATTTAGGCAGGCCAAAGTAATTTTGACTAATTTTTTCATGCATGCTCTTTCCGTATAATTTAATCAGTTCATTATATAATGTTTCAATTAGACATAGCATGAAATTAAAGTCTACACTTTTTAAGTCCAATCATATTAGTTCTTACCATTAGTCATCGATTTGATTAACGTCATTTGTAAACTATTTATAAATTGTCATTTTACCTTGGCCTAGGATCTCCTGAATCAATAATACTCAAGGACAACAGAACATTCTCCCTAATTACTTTAGGATGATGAATCATATCTAGATCACATAATTACCTACATATAGTTCATATTATATCCAATGATTATCAATTGACCGACTCATGATTAAATAGGTCATAAATAGTATCAAAACATAACAGTCTCTATATAATTTAACTTTGGTGACCTCAAGTTAAATGATCACTTATACAATCATCACAATGAGAATTCTATAGATATAAAAGTAATGTTACAAATAGATTTTTCATATCGGTATTCAGCAAATTTGTTCTCTAACAAACACCCAATGTTTGTTTAAGTATCTCTATACTTTAGCCTATGAGATCGACTACTTCCTTCATAAGGAAAAACATGCTAGTCTTTTTGTGTTCTATTAATATTCTATTTTAATAAAACAATGACTAAGAACAATTTAGAGATAATACATAAATGCAATATTAATCTCATAATTATAATCTTATTATAATTTTATTTACAATGTGCAATTATCCCATGCAATTTATCATATACATCTAAATATGTACAAGATAAATAAAGTCTTTAAATAATTGTCATTAAACTACAACCAGACCAATTGGCTGTAAAGCATAAACAACATCAATGTCTGGTTTAGATGCTATAGTTGATTTAAAGTTGATATGATATCAACTAAGAAAAATAATTAACAAAAGTCTAATTGTTTTCATTAAATTTAGTTTTTAGAGGATAAAAATAAAAACATTGATCAAAATAATCATTATTTTTTTAATAAACTTTCACTTTTAATAATGTTATAAATGCAATACTGAATTTAGTTAATATCGAATATCATTTTAGATTTTTTTAAATTATAAAATAATTTTTTAAATTTATATAATTAAATTTTGTCATATATTATAAAAATTATCTTTTAAAAGGTATATCTTATATGAAGCTTACGGCGGGTAGGCGCGTTCAAGTTCAGCTTGACAAAATTTTACAAACTTTTGTTTTTGTAAAATAAAAATAAGAATATTTATATCAAAATAATCGTTTTTCTTAAGGATTTACTTTTAAGTTAAGGAGACATGAGCAGAAGCTAAATTCCACCAAACATTTAAAATAAAATCATTAGCAGTATTAAAGTTTAATCCAGATAATGCAAAGCACTCAATTAACAAGCTTCAACTAGTGTTGTCTCTGTACTAGTTACAACTATAGCTGTTGCTGAAATCAGATGCAGTTGCCATAATTGCAGGCCTCAGATTTGATAACTCATGAAAGCATGAAGCTTATTCAGCTTGATAATTTGCCTATAAACTCAAGTTAGGATTTTATGGACCAATCTCAAATTTCTTCCACATATAAAATAAAATTGTTTTAAATTTTTGTGCTTAATGTAATTCAATTAATCTTTAAGTTAGAAAAACTATGATTGAGTTTCATTTTAATTAAATTATTTAAGTTTGATTAAATTTCGAGCCATAAAATTCAATCAACTTGAGTCATATGATCTTCGCCCAATTTAACTTCGAGCCTAGCCTGGACTACAAAATTTTGATTTAGATTCGGGTCATAAGTTATTCGAACCTAGCCAGGCCGTCGTTACCATCCTATCAATTCTCCTGATCATGATATAGTTGGAGCTTGTACCAAAAGTCTAAAACATGGTCTACAAAGTAAATGCGTGTCTAGAAAATTATTAGGATGAGACTTCTTCAGACATGACTTCTTCTTATAAAGCTAGGTTCACATGGCATCAAAAAGACAATACATTAATGAAACATGAAAACGTGCTACGTACGTTGCTTTCTCTTGTAAACCATTTTTGTTGAATTAGAATACTATTTTTGTTGATTTACAATTAAATTCAAGAAATGACAAAAATATGTTGACTTGACTTTAATTATTAAAAAATAATGAAAATTTTGAATTCTTTCATCAGAATTTTAAAAAAATAAAAAATAAAAAATATTGGTCAAAATAATTTTTCTCTTAAAAATCAACGAGAATAATTAAAATTAAAATTTTACTACTTATTCTGAATAAAATAATTAGAAAGATTCATAACAATTGTTTTTCAGCAACAGGAGAAAACCTAAATTTCCAATGAAAGGCGATATAGCTCCAACCAAATTCTTTCTAGTTATTTTTAAGAACGGGACTTGTTTATGTCGGCGACCGCATTTGATGCCATACCATTTGCAGAAGGAATTGGAATCATTTCAGGAGTTGAAGATTCCAAAAGGGTCGTTGGATATTCCACTCCTGAATTGGAGCAAGCAATCCTATCAGTTTCATTCCTTGAAGAATTGGCCTGACACCTTTGGAAGTTGGAAGATATATGGTAAAAGGATCAGTTGCAGACATGCAAGTGAAGAGAAGATTATGGTGTTAGTATAAAGTTTCATTTGGCTAAAACTGTCAAGATTGAGCTCTTTCTTTCTTTCTTTCTTTTTTCAACTTGCGAATATTGAAGTTATGAATGTCTTATTTGATTTTGTTTGCTCCCAAAAGAACGCACAAGGTGGGAAATTTGCGGCCACTCAACCCGTCAAGAGTAAGTCGAGAGTTGACTGACCGAACACCATAATACACGGAAAGACTTTAATTTGTAAGAAAATAATTCTAATATTTGAAATAACTATAAGATAGTGTTAGTGTTTCATGCTCGCACTTGTATATATATATATATATTTGATGCACTTTGTAGGTACAAAATGACTGAAGTTGCCCATGGAAGATGGAACTTAACCGGACAAACCTGATTATGTTTAAATATAATGCATGCAAGTTGGATACGATTCTAAGTTCACAGGGGAAAAAGTGATTATCCGCTTTTTCTTTTTTTAATCATTTTATCCTATTTGATACTCATTAGCTGGAAATTAAATTCATTGATAGGGTGATGCCAAAATCTTTACTTCTTCCTTGCAATATAAGCTAAAAGATAACGTCTTCAGTGAGAAACCCAACTCAATCAATTTTTAGGTTGGAGGAGCTCCAATCTAGTTTAATTTTGATTAACTTATTTAGGCACGATCAAGTTACGAGTTGTAAAATTAAATCAACTCGAGCTATATGACTTCGAACCAAGCTGGAACTAAATAGATTTTGAGTTGGATTTAGGTCATGAGTTATCTGAACCTAGCCAGGTCTGCTACCAACCGTATAAATATCAATCCTCCTAATCTTGATAGGAGTGCTGTGTGGTGCAGAGAGCATGTACTAAAAGTCTAAAACAGTGTGTACAAAGTAATTGTCTAGAAAATTATTAGAACGAGATTTCTTCTAACATGACAACTCTTTATAATGCTAGCTAGGTTCACATTAACATCAAAATCATACCTAATGACACAAACATGTTGATGTGAAAGATGAAAAAGCTAATGTCCTGTTTATATAGTTGACTTTAACTTGAAAAATAATTTAATGAAAGTTTGTATTCTTTTATCAAAACTCAAAATTTTGTTTTAAAAATTAAAAATAAAAACATTAATTAAAATAATTATTAGAATCTATGAGGTATAATTAGAAGAAATCGTAAACAAAATTAATATTTGAAGGAAATCTATAATCAAAAAATAAATTTCACTGTCTGATTCAAATAAAATGAATAGTAGGATTAATAAGTGTTTTTATCAATTCTTGAAGGAACACTATAATGGAGGATTAAGCTACTTTATCCTGAATCAACAAAAACCAAAGCTTTTTAGAAGGGCAAGGTGCTGCAGAACATGCCAAATATTCAATTTACGTACTTCAGTTAGTGTTGTCTCCATATTAGAAACAACCATGGCTGTTGCTTAAATAAGATGAGGCAGCCATTTCTGTGCGTGGAACTGAAGAGAGGACTGAAGAAGGAAACTTGAATTAAGATGAACTCCATCTGGCTTGGGCTCTAGCCAGGTGGAGTTCTAAGGGTCTGGAACGAGTCCTGTTACGTTAGGACGGGTCATTCCTATTCAAGTTTGGCAAGGATTGTGAAATGTAGGGTATAGCCGAACAAGGCTCCTGGCACATCGAAGATCAACTACTTTTCTTAAGAAGATGGAGTCCGAGCATGGAAATACATAGAGGCTCGAAAGAGAATTTCCCGCTGTGGGTCCATTTCCACAACCTCCCCATGGAACTGTAGCCGCTCCAGGGATTGAGCTATGTAGCTAGTGCCTTAGGTAAACCTCTAACCCTGGACTCTCAAAACTCTGAATATGGAAAGGGTTGGCTATGCAAAAGTTTGTATAGAGATATCTAAATCGTCGATCCTGCCTGATAATCTTACTGTGTTGGATTCAGGTCATAAGTTTTTCGAACCTAGCCAGGTCGTTACCATCCTATCAATTCTCCTGATCATGAAGCATGTACCAAAAATCTAACATGCTCTACAAACTAAATGCGTTGTCTAGAAAATTATTAGGACGAGACTTCTTTAGACATTTCTAGAAAACGTGATATGATGTTTTCTCTTGTAGATTATTTTTGCTGAATTAGAATTAAATTCAAGAAATGACAAAAATATGTTGAATTGACTTCAATTATAGAAAATAATTAATGAAAAGTTTGAATTCTTTCATCAAAATTTTAATTTTTGTTTTTAAAAAATAAAAATAAGAATATTGGTCAAAATAATTATTCTCTTAAAAATTTACGATAATAATTAAAAATTAAAATAATTAGAAAGATTTACAACTCTCTTTTCTTTAATATTTGAAGGCATTCTATAATCAAAAATTAAATTCCATGAATCAATCCAAATAAAGCCATTAGTAGGATTAATAAGTATTTTTTATCAATTCTTGAAGGAAAACTATAACGCAGGATTAAGGATTAAGCTACTTCATCCTAAATCAGCAACAACCAAAGCTTGTTCTGAAGGGCAAGTTGCTTAGAACATGCTAAATATTCAATTTCCCATCTTTGATACTGTTATCACTGGCGACTAAATTAATATCAACTCTAGCAATGAAAAATGTAGTTAGTAAAGAGTTAAGGTTGTTCTCACAAGCAATTTTAACGATAAAGGTTATACGAGTTTTAGACTAAAAAAAAGTTATTGTCACTAATTTTAATTAATTCTAGTTTAGAAGCATTGCCAAATAAATTTGGGATTGATTGGAAGAATGCATTACTGCCATTTTGCTCCATCTCTTTTGAGAAGAAAGTTTCTGAAACTTTCCTAGTGCATTTAAAGCAATGTATTGCCAACTTCGCGAAATTGTGAACCATCCAACCATTTTTGAACAGTTCATCGGTCCATCGTGTTACTTTCCTTTTGATTTTCAAGAAATTTGAAAACCATATATTTTGAAAATCATCCAAAGATCTGCACAGAGCTAGATCTGTGGATGATTTTTCTTTTTGCTTATCTCTTTTATTTTGAAGAGATTAGATGGAGATAAAGCTTATCTATTCTAGTCACGAATTCATTCGACACTACTGTTGCGTGTTTTATTCTTCTGGGTTTTCTTCTCCGTTGTGTTTTTCTCTGTTGCATGTTTTACTCATTCTGGCCTTCCTTCTGCTGCTTCATTGTGGCTTGGTTTGGTGCAGTGTTTTGCTATGTGTTTTACTTTTTGGCTTGCTCCTTTATGTTGTGAGTCGCTTTAGGCTGCTCATGTTGGCTACTTCTGCTGCTAAGTTTTGGTGAAATCTCACTGAGCTTCTATGTTTTGCCTTTGGACTATGCGTTTGCGTGTCACTGTGCTACCGTTTTGTTCCATCTAATCATAATAGGCATTTCAAATCTATTGCTAAAAACTTTATTTTATTATAATAATTTTCTGAAATGTCACATACATGTAAGACTTAACTACTAATAAGTTTTATTTCTACATAGTTGAAGAAGAAAGCAATAACATGATATTTGATACATAATCAATGTCTAGAGAACTAATTGTGCTTAAAGCATCTCTGATCAATTGTAGTTTCCTATTAACATCCCCTGTATTCATTCAATCATTAGGCGACTCGGATGAACATGTAACTCCAATTTCAAATACTACTAGTAAGCAATTCTGCACCTTTGGTTTCATGGAGCTCAAGTTCATATTGATCCCAATTGCATTGTTATTATTTTTTCTGAAGGTTGCTTCTCTTGTAGCTTCTGTTTCAATAAGAACTGGGTCTACTATATGCTCTAGTCTTTGTGGCATGGCCATGTGAATAAAGTATATAAGATTCAATCCATCTTTAAACATTTCATCAACTGGTCTTCTTCCTAATAACATATTTAAGATTAGGATGCCATAGCAGTATATATCTCCCCTTTTTTGTACCTCACTGCCCATTCCATATTCTACAATCAATGAAATGATGAAAGGGCCATTTGCAAAAAGTTAGCTGATCTTTATATTTGTTATCTAGCTAATGTGATGAACAAAAGTGATAATTGAACATGATACAGTCTGAAGCAACATTAAAGGGAAAGAATTTGGTACCTGGAGCAATATAGCCAATTATCCCCTTTATCCTTGTAGTGCTAGTTAGGCTTTGTGAAAAGTCGTTGATGG
This sequence comes from Erythroxylum williamsii, assembly GCA_027564335.1. Taxonomy (NCBI): domain Eukaryota; kingdom Viridiplantae; phylum Streptophyta; class Magnoliopsida; order Malpighiales; family Erythroxylaceae; genus Erythroxylum; species Erythroxylum williamsii. The sequence continues at coordinate 26 of JANITW010006439.1, read as the reverse complement.
TTGAGATGATCTTTGCCACACCAAAA
>JANITW010006433.1:0-10660 GCA_027564335.1 Erythroxylum williamsii | reverse complement strand
TACGGTTCAAGAGTTGGACTCCGGTACGGGATCCAACAGTTGGGATCCGGTCTACGGGTCGGGTCCCAACAAACCAAATTCTTTGATTGTCATGTAAAATTAGATGTTCCAACTCCTAGATGCTTGGTGTAATCCATAAATGGATTTATGAAACTTTCATACCTTTTCGCCTTCTTTAGACATGAAGCCCTCAAGTTATATCATATACACATCCTTGGGTAGGTTTCCATTCAAGGAAGTCATCTTCATATCCATTTGCCATATCTTGTAATCATAATGAGTAGCAATGATTAGGAGTATTCTAATGGATTTAAACGTGGCTATAGGGATAATTGTCTTATCATAGTCAACTTCTTGTCTTTGACGATAACATTTAGTGACTAGCCTCGCTTTATAAGTAATCACATTACCATCCATGTCAATTTTTTTCTTGAAAACCCACTTGCACCTATGAGTTTTAGCCCTTCGGGTGGGTCAATCAAATTCCATACTAGGTTTTCAAACATGGAATCCATTTTGGACTTCAAAGCTTGAAGTCATTTGTCAGATTCTGAATTCTTCAGAGCCTCTTTATAGGTTATAGGCTCAACATTCTCTTTGAGCAATACGTCATTATGTTCTCTTACGATAAATCCATATCTCTCTAGAACATTACATATCCTACTTGACCTATGAACATTTTCTGTGTTAGAAGGTTCAACTGTTGTAATATCTCTATGAATAACAATCTCAAGTTCAGACAGTTGATCTACATCTGTTTGAGCATCATGAACTTCATCAAGTTAAAATTTCTCCTACTGTCTTCTCTTAGAATAAACGATTTGTCTAAAAAAATAACATGCCTTGAGACTAACACCTTTTGCTCTAAAACATTGTAGAACTGATATCTAATTGTTTCTTTTGGATATCCTACAAACAAACATTTATCAAATTTTGTTTCAAGCTTGTCTGATTAAATCCACTTCATGTAAGCTAGACAACCCCAAACTTTCATATGAAAAAGAAAGGTTTTTTGTTAGTCCATATCTCATATGGAGTAGCATCAACTACTTTTGAAAGGATTATGTTTTCACATAAATAGCAATCTCGAGTGCATAACCCCAAAAAGATTTCAGTAGATCTACCAAGCCCATCATTGACCATACCATATCCAATAAGGTTTAGCTTATCCTTTCAACCACACCATTATGTTGAGGTATGTAAGGTGGAGTCCACTGGGATACAATCGCATTATTCCTAAGATAACTTAAAATCTCCTTATTCAAATATTCACCACCTCAATCTGATCAAAGTGTGTTGACACTTTTATCGAGCTATTTCTCTACTTCATGTCTAAATTGTTTAAACATTTCAAATGTTTCACACTTGTATCTCATTAGATACACATACCCATGTCGTGAATAATCATCGATAAAAATAATGAAGTACATAAAATCACCTCGAGCATAAATGGACGTCAGACTACATACATTAGAATGTATTAGGTCTATTAACCTATTCACTCCTACACCCTTTCCTATAAAGGTAATTTAGTCATCTTGCTTAATAAACAAGATTCATATGTGTCATATGATTCATAATCAAATGAGCCTAAGCTACCACTCTTGTGCATCTTAGAAATACGTCTCTCACTTATATGGCCAAGTCGACTATGCCATAAGTAAGATGTTTTAAAGTTATCTCTTTTTTCTTTTATTTTAATTGATATTTAAAATTGAATTGCACATATCTAATATGTAAATACCATTTCATAATATAAGTACCATTCAACACTTCATTCAACAAAATTGAACAACCATTACTTAAAAAAGTTAAATGAAATCCTGTTTTATTAAGATATGAAATAGTACAATGTTCTTTATCACAAAGGGTAAATAATTACAATTATCCAAAATTAACTTTCTACCCCATATTGCCATACGAGAGGGACATGTGGACGTAAAAAAGGAAAGAGGAGGATGGGATTTCGCTCGCTTTTGGCATAGTAGGCCCGTGGCGGGAGGCTCGCATGATAGGCTATTAACTCAGTAGTAGAACTCACCCCTGATAATTGCATCATTGTAGCTGGACTGTGAGGGCTCTCAACCATATGGATAGTTCAATATGCTCATTAGCGCCTAACCCTGAGATGCAAATACATAATAATAATTATCCAAAATTAACTCTAGCCTACTAGGAAGATACAAATCATAGGTTCCTACGACTAATGCAAGAACTCTTAGTCCATTTCCCATACGTAGGTCCATCTCTCCCTTTTTGAGCAGTCTACTATCCCTTCCCTACATATCAACATATATGTGATCCACATATAGTATCTAATACCCAAATGTTATGATCAGAAATAGTATTAAACTCAATGACAAATATCATACCTGAAATACATGATGGGGCATCTAATGCCTTCCTCTGCTTCAGTAGCTATAGATAGGCTATACAGTTCCTCTTCCAATGCCCTTCCTTGTTACAATGGAAGCATATTCCTTTTTTGTATAGTCTCCTTTTCCTTTTCTTAGCTACACCTCCCACTGGCTTCTTAGAGTTCTTCTTCTTTTTTTGGTTCCTCTTGCGAGAACCATAATTAGATTCCATAAGCATCATAGCCTTACCATCCTTCCTAATAGTTTGCTTAGCTATTTTGAGAAGATTAATTAGCTCAGGTATCCAGGAGGATATAAGATTTATCCAATAGTTAAGTGCAAACTATGAATAACTATCTATCAAAACAATCACAATTGACTCTATACTTAATTCATGATCCATTATGAAACACAAACTAGCTAACCTCTTAATGTATCCATCATCTTCAGCACATACTGCACTGGAGATGATCCCTCATCCATCTTACAGTGAAAGAGTGACCTTGAGGTCTCGAACCTTTCACACCAAACTTGGTCATTAATCAGTTGCTTTAGATGGTAAACTATGGTAAGATCATTTATAGCCTTAAGTTGCTTTTGCAGTTTTGGTGACATAAAGGCCAACATAATACAGATAGCTAGTTCATTATCATCTAGTAGCTTCTTGTAAGCTTTCTGATCCTCATCAGAGGCTTTGACAGCTGAGGATCAGGAAGTGGCTAATCTAGGATATATCTAAGTTTCTCAGATTTGAGAACAATTTCCAATTTTCGTAGCCAATCTAGGAAGTTTGACCCCATGAGTTTGTTGGAGTCAAGTAGAGAGCGTAAGTTCACATTGGACGAAGACATCTCTGCAATTCACACTTGATTTGTATACATCTCATTTATAATACCCAACTTCACCTCTATCCATGTTAACCAGGGGTTTGCCCAACAAATCAACGCTTCCAATTAAGGCTAACAGATTAATCCAGAAATCTAATTTCCATGGTTTGAACATATTCTTGCAGAGCGGGCTTAGATTTGCTCAACAACCTAACTCTAAAAGAACTTTGGTTCTTTCCATATCAATGAAAGGTGTAAGTCCTAATATTTAGGTTGAGGGGATTTTTTCATAAGTCTGATCAATACTTGGATAGTCTTATATATATCTCACATATATGTTTAGATAGTTACCATAACTAGGTGGTGTGATTATGGAAGCCACAATTAAATTGAGCCTATATCCATAACCAACCTATTATGCCTTTTTAGCCAACCCTTAAAAATCATCTAATGCATGTAACACACAAAGGAAGTTTAATTTAGGTTATGACTTAACTATGCATCAAAATTTGTGATTTGATTCATCTCTTGAATTGAATTAGGTGCTAGTGTTATTCTGGGCTAATTCGAATTAAGAATTGGATTTGATTGGGAACCATAAAATTCAATTATTTTAACATCCAAATTAAACACTATAATTCTAGCACATATGCCTTTTCTAGTCACACTAGAAATGCAATGTTCTACTAAACTAATTCTAAATTAATCCCTAGGGTTTCCAAAATTCCCAAACTTTAATTAGTCATCTTAAACATCCCTAGATCATGTCAAATTTATCAAGACAATTTTGGCACAAGCAAAAAATATCTTGAATGCCAAAATTATAAGGATAAATGAGTTAACTTACTAGACATTAATTTGATGTCCAAAAATTTTCTAGAGCCCTAATTTCAAGAACATGCATTTAGCATGCTACTAAAGTGAAAATAATACATTTTGTACCTCATAAAAATATTTCAAGGTCTTATAACCGAAACAAAAACACTTAAGACACCAAGCGAGTCGGCCCCATCAGCTTTCAAAAAGCCTACCAGTGTTGACTTTTACTTGATCTATTAATTGAACCAAGTTCAATTAATTCTCAAGAAATTATAGTCTTATAGACATTCTAAATGTTCCTAATAAAAAATTTTAGAAACTAATTCCAATGAATTGTTTATTAACTAAGTGGAATTAGCTAGCACTAATTATGGCCACTAACTCTTGTCATATTCATTAATGTGCATTTAAAATCAAGAATAAAATATTAACCATTTCAAAAATAGGTGTCATACTTTTCATACACATGGAAACATCATATGTGCATGTTAATGAGAGAAATTCCTAAAAACAATTGTTTATAAAATTATTTTGGAATTTACAAGTATGCATGTTCATCAGTTTTCTAGAATTTCCTTAAACTTTATACATGCGTCAAGATAAAATTAAAATCATAATAAAATAGCAAAGGACATTCAATTGCAATTTTGTTTGAAAAAAACATAATATAACACCTTATAAACATTTCTATGAAATAAAATTAGAAAAAATATTTTCTAGAATTATGAAAAATTTTCAAAATTACCATATGCACTTTGTTTTCTAGAAATTCCCAGAAATCATCAGATGAACTGACTATAAATTAATTCTCAATAAAATAGCAAATGAAATTCAATTGCAAATTCATTAGAAAAAAATAATGTAACATCTTATAAACATTTCTGTGAAAGAAAATTAGGAAAAAAATTTCTACAATTGATAAGAAATTTTCCAAATCGACATGCAAGTTGTTCACAACTTAGCAAATAGTTTGAACATGTTTAGTAGATCATCTAATACATGTATAAGTGGCTAAAACACTATAAAAGGTGAAGATTCAAGAATGGAGGAGAATTTGCAAGGTACATATGCTAGAATTTCATGTTCTTACATTCTGTTTATACATGCACATAGATTCTGGGTTCATAGTATATCTTGGGAGTTGGAATTTTAGTTCTGACACTTCCACTGCCTTGCCATGCACGTGATGCATGATCTTGGGCCTATCCAACAAAAATAACCCTCCAAAAATAAAACAGAAATAGGCGTACATGTCCTGATTATGGACTTTGAAAATGAGCTTTTGTCACGAATGTGAAAATGATGTAACAATCATCACCTTTGGCTGGATCACTTTTTTCATGACTGTGACAGGGACGTTGTAATATCCCATGTTTGGGGCTAGACACAATAATTGTGAACTGAGCATATTGAGAGCAATTAGAGTGCAATGCATGCTCATACATCATTATATTTTCACACAAATGAATTATTTATTTTTTGGCATATTTAAAATAATTGTTCATGCATTTATGGACATTTTTCGGGTATGATTGACTGAATAATGCAACTTAAAATGTAAACTGTGACATATTGATAGTAAAAATGGATTTCGAGACTTTTAGTATTATTTCAAAATTTTAGTGAATTTTTAGAATTTGAAGTATTTTTGGACTAGGAAATATAACCAGTTAAATTGTGATAAATGGCTCATGTGAACAGTTACATGTGAAGGACATGCAAAGACTACACGTATTATTATGTTTTGGTTAGGAAGAGACTACTCTAGCTTTTTTTCTTCACTAAACCGAAAGTCTTTTCCCTATTATCCATCATCGAATAGCTTTTTGTGTAGAAATTGATTCACTCTTATCGTTGGACTTGTTGTTGATTCAAGTAAGTGAAATTGATGATGTTAGACTGTTGTTGATTCTACATATGAATTTATCATGAGTAGTTAGATAAGTGCAGTTTTGGTGGTAATGAATTAGATGAATGATTTGTGAAATAGGGATATGAAATAGGTTCTGTTTTGGGTATGCATAAATTAGAAAGTGGATGTAGAAATATATATACACTGTTTTGGTTCAGAGAAATCTGAATATGGTGATTTCACTGTTCATGCGTGCATTTGCGAAGTATTTTAGAAATGGTTTTACATGAATTTAAATGAGTTTACTGATATGAAATGAATTTTTGGTGAGGTTGTGACATAGAGATGATAAATGATAAGCTTTTGACGAAATGAAAAAGTAGAAAAGTGAAAAATAAGGTATCAGTTGAAGGTAGAGAGTGAAACAAAACGCAGAAACTGAAATTTGAATATATGAGGTTTCAAATTTTTGATATTTGAAAAATAAGTTTGAATCTGATTTGTGTAGGAATTGCAGTGGGTGTAGAAATGTATAATAGATGATTTAAAAGTGATTAACTTAGAAAAAAATGGAAAAAAAGAAGAAGCTGTTCACCACGGTGAAGAAGATTGTGAGTCGTGATCGTGCATCATGTAAAGCATGATCACGACTCTCAATTATTTTTTGAAAGTTATTTTCTAAATATCCTTTGATATTTTGTTATAACTTTTTGCTCCTGATATCCAAATGAGATGAGACTTGAACCAATGGATTCCTAACACATTTTTCTACCTCTCCATAAAAATTGGTGGCCTTCTGAATTGATTTGGAAAAGATTGAATTAATGAAAGTGTGAGAATTTGTTGGAATAGTATGAACTGGAGCATGTTACTGAACATACTTCTATATTTTGATTATATCTTGGTCCGTAGAGTTCCAAATGAGATGATTCTTGATTCAAATAAAACTACAGACATAAAGATATGATTTTCCTGAAGAAATCAAATTTGTAATTCTGGTTTTAAGAATTCCAAAATATGTTCTGAAGTTGAAGTAAGAGTTCTATTATAGTTTAAGAATAGATTGACATATTTGGAGTATAACTTCTTATATGCAGGCTCAAATTGAATGATCTTAGTGTCATTCGAAACCTAAGAGACAGAGGAACAATCTTTTAGAAGGAAGTGCTATTTAAATCCTTCATTTTGTGGATCATATTGATCATATACAGTTAACTAGAATGGAATGGTTTTAGAGAAAGATGAAATAGAGAGTGAGTGATTGAATTTTGTCACAATCGAAATACAAATGATATGTAAAACAATGTATGGCATAAATATACTCAAGAATTTGTCATTTAACACGCATGATACATGAAACATTGATACATGTGTTTATTTTATTACATAAGCGCTCTAGTAATATGAAATTGATTTTATTGCATATAGACGAGCAACTAGAGTGACCGCTTTTAGATATTGCCGGAACGTCAAGGCAATAGGCATAAGGGAGCAACTATGAGTAACCTAAGATGGTTTCACTTTATTAGTTCTATATATGATTGAATTGTATTGATATATATACTGAACTGTATTGACTGATTGTGTACTAAATTCTGGACACTATATATCCGAGGCATTTGATGCATGTAAAAAATATTGGAAGGGCTACTTATACGTGAATGAGACTACTCAATTGAATATTTTGATTCTCAACTGAAAAGTTGAACGTTGGACCTAGTCGGACTGCTACTGATATTGTGACTGTTATACTTTGTTGTTATACTATGACTATTATACTGTGACTGTTATACTGTGTTAATACGTGCAAATGAAAGTGATTGAATTGTAACATGCATATCATTTGTTGGATCCCGAACTTTGTTGAAGTTAGAACTATTAAATGAGAAATTTTTGGCAATTAGTCATGAGTAAAGAATAGGGGAGGAAAATTCTTGAATTAGACATGATAAATGAAATTAAAGTAGTAAATGAGAAGTGAGGATAGATTCATGTTTTGCTTTGGTTCTTTTGGTAGATGAGAGGTTATGAAATGGGAAAAACTAAGGTGAAAGTTAGAAGTAAAAGGAAAGAAAAAGTGAAGTTGAATTTGTGTAGTAAGTTGATGAAAAATATGTATATATGTGTATGTTCTGTTATTGGTGTTCATGATTAGTCATGGATTATAATTTCTATATGGATGATATTGATTTGAAATGAAGTTGAGAATGAGGAGTAAATGAAGTAGAAAAGGTGATCTTGGTATGAGGTGTTAAGGAAATTTTTTAAAACAAAATGGGTAGTTGATCTAGAAAATGTTCATTGAGTATGCTTCAGTCTTTTAGCCACAAATTTTTCTTTAGTTATCCAAATAAGATGATTATTGATTTGAATTAAACCAGAGAAATATGGATTCATTTCTTATGAAGACATCAAATTTAAATTCTATCTTTAAGAATTTCAAAATTTGCCATGAAGTTGAGAACTGAGTGTAATACATTGGTGGATGAATGTAAAATTCATATTCTGAATTCGAGGGAAATTATGGATTGATCTATTCTGAATTAGAGAAAGGTGTCTTCTAGAACATTTTAGGTCTTCTTTCTTTTAGCTTTCCAACGGTATAAAGTGCGTAATTTTTAGACATTGGAGATGAAAGTTATGGTCCTTATAAGGGGAGATGCTCAGGAGTATAGAGCGTATCGTCTGTGATGACGTCATATCGTCTGTGAAGATGTATCGTCTGTGATGACGTCATATCGTCTGCAAAGACGTATCATCTGTGATGATGACATATCTTCTATAGTTGACTTTCTACTTTTCCTGTTGTTGACCAAAGCTTCTTCTTCTGTGTACCATTTGTTTGGTCCAATTTTGTCCTTCTAGAAGATAGAATTTGTCTTCAAGGTCCGTATAAAAGCTTTATATCTTGAAATATTCTTTTAAATCATCTAAATAACACCTTAATCCAATATTTGTAGGAAAAGTTATGGCAATTTTCCAAATTCGTCTTCTTTTTCGTTTGGTTTCGTCGGATCCTATTGTCTAGTCCATTTTTGACCCTTTAGACGATATAATTTGTCATTAAGGTCTTCATGAAAGTTGTAGATCTTGAAATTATAATTCAAAAAATTCAAATAAAACCTTAATCCAATATCTTTATAGAAATTTATGGCAATTTTCCCAATTCCTTTAACTTTTCAATTCGTCTGCTTTTTCGTTTGGTTTCGTCTGATCCTATCGTATGGTCCATTTTTTTCCCTTTAGACGATAGAATTTGTCCTCAAAATCTTCATAAAAGTTGTATATCTTGAAGTATTATTTCAAACCATCCAAAGAAAACCTTAATCCAATATCTTCAGGAAAAGTTATGGTAATTTTCCCAATTCGTCTTACTTTTCAATTCGTCTACTTTTTCATTTTGTTTCATCTAATCCTATAGTCTGGTCCATTTTTGACCCTTCAAATGATATAATTTGTCTTTAAGGTCTTCATGAAAGTCGTATGTATTGAATTAGTATTTCAAGCCATACAAATTACACCTCAATCTAATATCTTTAGGGTAATTTTCCCAATTTGTCTGACATTTCAATGAGTTTGCTTTTTCGTTTAGTTTCGTCTGACCCTATCGTTTGGTCCATTTTTGACCCTTCAAATGATAGAATCTATCCTCAATGTCTCTTGAAATTGTAAATCTCAAATTTCTCTTTCAAACCGTCCTAAGATGATCTTAATCTGATATCTGTAGAGAGAGTTATGTCATTTGTCCCAAGACAGGTTCCATATGATTGAGGGCAAAATCATGTTTGATTCTTTTGGCCATAACTTTGTTATCCGACATCCAATTGAAGTGATTCTTGAACCAATAGTTTCTTATCACATTTTTATGTCCATCCATATAATGTGATAGAATTTGGTGTTGATTCGAAAAAGATTGTTTGAATCAAAGTAAGGGTATCGATTAGAAGAGTATGAATTGGATGTTTTACTGAACATACTTCGGTATTTTGATGATTTCTGGACTGGTAGAGCTCTTATGAGATGATTCTTGTTTAAAGATAAAATAGAGACATGGAGATACAAATTATATGAGAAATAAAAATCTAATTTAGTCTCTAAGACTTTCAATTTGTGGGAGGAATTTAAGTATAGTGTACTTTTTTAATATAAGAACAGTCCAAAAATGTTTGAGGCAATACTTTTAGAGTTGTAAACCAAATGGGTTGATTTTGGTGTCATTAGGAACTTAAGACAATGGGGAACATTTTTTTAGAAGAAAGTGTTATGTCAGATGTTTAAGGGTACTTTTGGCAAGACACTTAAGCATAAAAGACATAAGGCATAAATAGAAGGGCAAATGGGACATTTCTCGATCATTAAGGGCATAATTGGAAGAAGTATTGTCTTGCATTTTAAGAAGAGAGAAGAACGAAAATTGAAGATAAAAAGAGAGAGTGTCATGAAGAAGACAGAGAAATACGAAGAGAAAAAGAGAAGGAGAGAAATAAGAGAAAACAAGCTAGGGTTTCAATTGTGTTAGGCTCCAAGAGAGACTTTGAGGTTGTTCAATAAGGGAAACAAGTAGAGGAAGAGAAGAGCTTCCCTTTGAGCTAAAGATCCCTTCTTTTGGTGAAGAATGAAGGTAAGATCATTTTAAAACTTTTATATTTTTGGAAGGATCTTAGTTCATGGAGTTTAGAAAATGCTTGGTTTTAAGCATTCTAGAACCAATTTTAGTGATTGTGCATAAGGGATTTTCAATTGAAAACCCTATTGAGTGGGATTTTTGTTATTGTATAAAGGGATCAAAAGAGGCAAGAGGAACA
>JANITW010006272.1:0-10675 GCA_027564335.1 Erythroxylum williamsii | reverse complement strand
ATTTACTATTCACGTGTATATATGAATGCATGAACATAGCAAAACAATTTTAAACACTCCTAACCCGTTCCAAATTACTATTTTACCCTTCCAATTGGTGATGGGATGTTAAAACTCTCCCCTCCTAACAAAAACTTTCGTCCTCGAAATTTTTACCTGTTTGGTTGAACAGGTGAGGATACTATCTCCTCATATGCTCCTCTGTCTTCCAAGTTGCTTCCTCATTTGGGTGGTTTCTCCATAGGACTTTCACCAATGGAATAATCCTGTTCCTCAACTGCTTAACCCGTGATCCCACAATCTTGACCGGCTCCTCAACATAGCTCAAATTGCTGGCTACCTCAATCTCTCGAGCCGGTATCATATGTGTCGAATCTGATCGGTATCGTCAGAGCATACTCACATGAAAGACATTATGCAACTGAGACATCTCATTCGGTAAAGCTAACTTGTAGGCCAAAGGTCCTATCCTCTCAATGATCTCATAAGGACCAATGTATCTAGGGGTCAACTTGCCCTTTTTACCGAATCTCAACACTCCTCTCTACGGTGACACTCGTAGGAAAACTCTGTCTGCTACACTGTACTCCATATCACTCCAATGTCGATCCACATAACTCTTCTACAAAATCGACTTCCAAGCAAGGAATTGAAGGATAGAACTCCGTTCAAGGCTTGGTATGGTTATAAACCTTCACTAAAATTTCTAAAGTGTTTGGTTGCGTATGTTTTGTTTATGTTCCACATAATAAGCGCACCAAACTCGACCATAAAGCTACTCCGGGCATTTTTGTGGGTTACAACTTAGTTTCGAAAGCCTACAAGGTGTATCATCCACAAATAGAAAAGATGACTATTACTAGAGATGTTCACTTTAATGAAGAGGAGCAATGGGATTGGAATAACTCACCAAAACTCCTACAAGAGCTTAATTTTCCTGAAGAGCAAGCCAAAGAACAGTGGCTAAATGAATTGGTAGATGATCCACCAATTAAAGGAATAAAGCTGCTCTCAGAAATATATCAGAGGTGTAATATGGCAGTGTGTGAACATGCTAGACATGAAGAACCTCTTAGAGATCCGAAATGGAAGAAAGCTATGGATGAGGAGATGTCAATGGTTTAGAAGAATAAAACACAGGAATTAGTTGACAAACTTACAGGTAGGAAAATCATTAGAGTGAGGTGGGTTTTCATAATGAAGTTCAACACAGATAGATCCATCAACAAATACAAGGCCATACTTGTTGTTAAGGTTATGCCCAGATTTTTTATGTTGATTACTTTGACACCTTTGCTTCTGTTGCTCGATTAGACACAATTATAATGTTGCTAGCCAACTCAGCACAAAAAGGTTGAAAGTGTTTCAATTAGATGTCGAATTTGCTTTTTTAAATGGTGTTCTACAGGAAGAAATATATGTGGATTAGCCGACTGGATTTGTTGTACAAAAAGAAGAAGATAAAGTCTATTTACTCAAGAAGGCTCTTTATATATTCAAACAGACACCTAGGGCCTAGTACAGTAGAATAGATGATCATTTGCAAAGCTTAGGTTTCATAAAAAGCTTATTTGAAGCAACTCTTTATGTTAAACATAAGGACAATGATGTTCTTATAGTTTCTCTTTATGTTGATGATCTCTTGGTGACAAAAGTTTAAACAGGAAATAAAGCAGGTTTTCGAAATGACAGACCTTGGCCTCATGAACTATTTTCTTGGGATGGAAATTAGACAAAGCCAAAATGAAGTGTTCATTTGTCAAAAGAAGTATGCAAAATAATTCTTGAAGAAATTTCATATGGAGGAGTGCAAAGCAGTAAGCACTCCTATGAATTAAAAAGAGAAGTTGAGCAAGGAAGATGTAGCTGATAAAGTCGATGAAGGTTATTATAGAAGTTTGGTTGGATGCCTAATGTATCTCACTGCCAGAAGGCCTGACATCTTATTTGTGGTAAGTCTCTTATCTCGTTTTATGCATTGTGCTAGTGAGTTGCATTTAACTGTAGCAAAAAGAGTGTTAAGGTATATTAGAGGTACAATTGATTATGGCATTAAGTTTGAAAAATGCAAAATTTTCAAGCTATGTGGATTCTCAAATAATGAATAGGCTGGTTCCATTGATGCCATGACAAGTACCTTAGGATACCATTTCAATTTCAGTTCAGGGGCTTTCTCTTGGTGCTAAAAGAAGCAAGAAATTGTTACACAATCTACTATAGAAGCTAAATTTGTTGCAACAACAACATTTTTTAATCAAGCTTTATGGTTGAAAAAGCTTCTTTGTGATTTGAACATGGAGAAAAAGAATGATGTAGAGATTTTCATTAACAATTAGGCAACCATTGCAATTTCTCATAATCTAGTATTTCATGGAAAGACAAAGCACTTCAATATTATTATTTTTTTTCTTAAGGGAGGTGTAGGAAAATGGAGATGCAACTCTAATTTATTGCAAAACTAAAGATTAATTAGTTGATTTGTTTACAAAGCCACTTCTAGTCAATAAGTTTGAGCTTTTAAGGTAGAAAATTGGAATGTGTAGTTCCAAAAGCAAGGAGGAGTGTTAGACGTATGCTTTTAGACTTCATGTGACTCTCATTTATCTTTTGAATTTTTTATTATAGATATTTTCTTTTCTTAAGTAGTTAGAATTTGACCTGTTCTTTAGCAACTCAGTAAGTGCTAGACGTGCTACATAGCACTATTTAAATTGCTTTAATTTAGGCAAAAGTTTATGCTTTATTGTGATTTTAAGCAATATAAAATGTAAAGGTTGTTTATGAATAAATATATTTCTTTACAAAATGTATTCTTGCTTGTCTCTACATTACCATCTTTTCAACACTATCTCTACTTCTTTTAATTAAAGACTGGCTTTAAGTATGTGTTTTCTTTTCTATAAAACCATAACATTAGTATCTTTGGGATTTTGTCTATAACAATAAAATAAATGTTATAATGAAACTAAGATGTCTCAGGAGAAGTTTATGAAATTTAGTTGTAATAGCAGGTGGTGGTCTTTCACTTTGAATCCAAAAGGGTTAGGCTTAAAGTTACGCATTCAAGTGAACAATACTTTCATACCAAAATAAAATTTATAAGAAGGCAAAAAAGTTTCAGAGCTTTATAGAGCCATCTTGAATGCATTGAATCAACCATACAACACTCATCGCTACTCTCGAGAGAATTTATTCGTATATTTTAATGATTTGAAGTTGAAAGTATTGTGTGCCTAAGAAATCACTACATAGATTTCAATGACCTAAATTTTGACGGTTACTTATGCACTAAAAACAATAAACAAGCTTTCAAGTAGTTTATAAGAAAGAAAAATTAGCGAGGCAATGGTTGATAGTGTATGGATAAACTCCTCTCCGAATAGCAACCCAAATTTCTTACCCTTAATGGTATCCAATCACTTGCTTATAATGGTGCAAAACTTCCTCATCCAAGCTAGGAGATCCCATTTAGAATTAATAATTTCTGACCAAAATGTAAATATTTATTGGATGTACTGATAATAGGAATGTGAAGAAGGGTCCAATGATATAATTCATTCTTATGTGTGCAAAAGTTAAAGTTTATTAAAGATGAGTTAAAGCAAATCAACCAAGCTCTAACTTTAACAATTAGTTTTAGGTTAAACAATCAAAGAGAATTTTGAAGGACGTTCAGCTTGAAGTATGCAATCATCCACGAGATGAATGGTAGAAGGACCAAGAGAAGAAGGCAATCCTTGAATATTCTAAAACTCTCTATGACCACAACTCTCTATTAAATTAGGGAACTAGGGTAATGTGGCAAAAAAAGGGGGTTTGAATATAAAATTCTTTCACAGTGCAATTCTAGCAAAAAGGAACACAAATAGAACCTGCTTCATTATGAACCAAGTTGGTGAGGCTATTTCTTCTAAATCAAAACTTAAGGAAATGGTTTATAGCTAATTCATGGGTGCTTTGGGTACTGAAACAACTAGCATGTCCTTAACTAAACTCCTAAGATCTTTTGTCCATAATCAGTTTACAAAGGAGACCTACCGGACTCCTTTTAGGCTAAATAAGGTGGAAGAAGTAGTCTTTGAAATGGAACAAAGGAGAAAGCTTGGCTTAAGGTAGAGAATATAGGAAGCAAAGCAATTTTGGAAAACTTTGATTCAGGCAAATTACTTAATGAATCATTATAGTCATTATTCTATAAATAACTACAAAAGGTAGTTAAAGTTTTTGAGTTTAAAATCAAATACGAAAAGATAAGTTGTACATCCTTTTTAAAAAATTATGAACAAGAATATCTGCAGAAAAGCATTCGTTAACTAGTGGAACTACAACAATAATCCAAGTACGTGATTATTGTTTCTCTTGTATGCATATGCAAAGATCCTATTTAACATGATATATGTGATTATGATCTATCTTACTTTTTATTCTAACATTGGTATCAGAGCAGGTTTTTTTATTTTATTTTATATGCATGCTAAAATCAAGATGTTGTAAATCTGTGTTGAAATTTGACTATTTATTATTTGTGAATAATTATATGAATATCTACAAATATCATGATTTTGGATATGCTATGTTTCTTTTTATATCATACTAGGCTTATGAGTTATTTGAGTATAACACGTTAAGTAGTGTTATTTTCTACAACACCAAGATAGCAAAACTCAACCGAATAAGGTTTGAGTTGTCATTTAGGAGACAAGCGGTTCTATTACCATCAAAAGCTAGAAGAGAATGGTTAAAAAAAACAAACCGCAAAGAAGAGGAGGAAGAAGATCCCTCCTCTTAAAAAAAAGGCACGTGGCTTCTCCAAAAGTTAAATGTTTTGTTAAAGAATAAGTATAACAAGATAAAGGCTTAACAAATGGGCTATTTTTTTAAAAAATAAGATTAAGGCTTTATAGTTTTTGGATATATGTGTCATAATAACCAAGAATGGTTTAAGGCTTTGGGCTTTGAGATTTAACATGTTAATAACCCTGTGACAGTTTTTGGGCTGTAATGATATGTAGAGAAAGGGTTAAAGTTTTGTGATCCAAAGTTATAATAAGGTTTTTGGGCCAGCAAACAATGATTGGGTTATGTCTATGTGATGCCTTATGGGCTATGACTTGGACCTATAAGATATGACTTTCTTTCACTAGGATTGAAGGCTTAGGCCTTAATAACCACATTGATGTTGGCCAAGACCTTATTATCTATATTAATGTTTTAAATTATATGTAACATAAAGAATTAGAAATAAGTTTTCTAATTTACAAACTAATTAATTTAGTTAAATTAGTTTCTAATCAAAATAAAATATTAGAAATTATTGTTTTCTAATAATATTAAAATAAATTTTTTAGTTAAACTAAACTTAGAAATAAGTTTCTAAAACCACCAAAATCTGAAATGAATTTCCTAATTGTATTATTTTCATTGAATTAAAATTGGACATATGTTTTCTAATTAAATCAAAACTAATTTGTTTAGTTGAAATTAGAAAGGAGTTTCATTAGAAATTAGTTTCTAATTAAACCAAGATAAATTGATTAGTTCAATTATAATATAAATTAGAAATAAGTTTCTAATTCAATTTGGATTAGTCATATTTGTATATGAATAGATTAGAAACAAGTTTCTAGTTGATTAGAAATTAATAGCATAATTTGATTAGTTCAATAAATTGCTAATAGAATTAAATTGTTTCCATTCTATGAGCATCAGTTCGTTATATGTTAGACAAAATAATTTGTTTATTTTATGCACTCTTCTAATTCCTGAAAATTTGTTTTTCAAAAAGATACCTATTATTAAGCAGACACCCAAGCTTATTTGATGTGAAGCACAGAAGATACGCATTGGCATCTTGTATTTACAGTTAGTTAACATGCGTTTAATGCCTGGAGTAGTCTAACACAACATGTTATTTTAGTTAATAACATGATGCAAGAGTTATGCTTTGGAGTTTGTCCAGCTTACGCAGATATTGAAGTACAGTACATGACTTTACATGCAACATTACCTCAACCTCAAGGCGAACTGTTACGAATGTTCTGGAATAATATGCCTGACGAGAAGACTTATTGTTAATGATGACATTTATTAAAGAGATGCATAGAAGGGACTTGATTAGGAATTTGTATCTTATAGGTCTTCCAAAGGAAATAGTAAGAGCTATTGTACATCGAACTTTGCAAACTGTGTTTCACGCAAACTCGTGAACTTATTTTTGCATAGGGTTCATTACCTATAGACTATTCATAGGTTGTAGCGCATTTAATGCAATATTTTGTTTTATAAGACAAAGTCTTGATTTTTATGTAATATGTTTACATGTATTTCATATAGGAATTCGTCTAGAGTAAGGTAATTAGGATTTGATTGTTGTATGAATGATGATTAAACACATTAGTGGACTTTTGATTTCATAAGTAATTGTAATCGAATTATTTACTCTATGAACGATTATTATGACATTAATATGCATATTTCTTTCTTATTTATAGAAACTTAAACCAAAAAAATGGCTACTACTTCAAAAAATATTGTTGCTAAACTCAATAGGGTTGAGAAACTCAATGGTGACAATTATAAAATCTAGAATATAAAATACCAATATGTGTTCGAGGAGCAAAAGACTCTTGAACCATTAAACCTAACCATGGCAGCTCCTGAGGAGGGCACTATGGCCCAACATAAGAGGGATCGTGATGCATATGAATTATAGAAAAAGAAGAACTCTTTAGCTTGCATCACGTTGATGAGTAGCATGGATAATGATATCATGCGATAGTTCCATAAATTAGAAACTGTAAAAGACATGTGGTCCCCATTAGCTGCTTATTTTGGAGGTGCTTTAATGACCAAAGTTAGGTCACTTACAAGTAAGTTTGATGCTTATAATAAGCACCTAGATGATACAATACAAAAACATATGAGGCAAATGTCCAACATGGTAAGTGAGTAACGTGATGTTAATCATGAGCTTTTTGATGAACAAAAAGCACAAGTTGTCATTCGTTCACTGCCTCATAGTTCGGAGCAAATGAAGATGCACCTAACTCATAATGAGAACATTAAGACAATGGAAGATGCTATGAGGCATCTCTTCTTAGAGGAAAAGTGTCCTAAAGCCTCAAATATATCTTCTGAGGCATATGCAGTTAGTTCTAGATCATATGGAGCTATGAACAAGAAATGCAAGCATCATGGTGGACACAAGTGGAAGAAGAATAAGAGATTCAACCACTCTCCTTAGGAAACCAAAAAGGAAAAATGGAACCAACGTGGAAAGGGAAAGCATCCCTTTAAGAAGAATAACATGAAACATGTTAAGTGCTATAATTGTGGTAATAAGGACCACTTTGCTTGAGAGTGTACCGAGCCCAAGAAGATTCAAGAGCAATCAACCATGTAATAAAGAATAGAGATGCCTTCGTTGAGCTTCGTAAACTCCCATATGGTAATCGATGGCTTTATGTAGGTCACAATTCCAAAGCTACTGTACAAGGAATTGGTATATATAAATTAGACATGTGTGGAGGACGACCTCTCATCCTATGTGAAGTATTATTTGCTCCACATATCTGTGTTAATATTGGTTAGACTTGGTTTCAATATAAATTTCCACAACGATGGAATGGATTTGTTTCTTGGATCTATTAATTATGGTCATGGTTTTTTATGTGATGGTTTTATTATACTGGACGTGTTCAAGGAAAATAATAATATTAGTTATTCATTATTTACATCTAGTAATTCGAATAATGTTGCAACTTTGTGGCATGCTAGATTATGTCATAATAGTCAAAATTGAATCAATTGATTAGCTAAAGAAGGACTTTTAAGTAATCTAAGTCAAGTAGATCTACCTACATATGAGCATTGCTTAACTAGTAAAATGACAAGAAAGCCATTTGGAAAGAGAACACGAGCTTTATATCCATTGCAATTAATTCATTATGATATCTGTGGTCCAATGAATGTAAGGGCTAGACATGGGGCAGTTTATTTCATCACCTTCATAGATGACTATACTCGATATGGTCATGTTTATTTGATTTCTCATAAACTGGAAGCATTGGATTGTTTGATAAAATACATAGACTTGGATGAGAATCAAATAAGAAAATAAAAGCATTATGAACTGATCATGGACAAGCATACTTGTCAGACAAGTTTAAAGCTTTATGTAATGAGAAAGGAATAGAAAGGCAGTTAACAATTCCTAGAACCCTACAACAAAATAGCGTCGCTGAAAGACAAAATAGGATGCTATTAGAAATGGTTAGGTCCATGGTGGCCTAAGCACATTTACCAATCACTTTTTAGGGGGATGCATTGCTACCTATGTACGTAATTATGTGCCCACGAAATTAATTACTAGCACATCATATAAGTTGTGGACTAGTAGGAGACCTGATGTGTCAAGTCTCGTACATTAAGTGTGTGCAGCCTATGTTCATGATCTCTCTCACAAATATAGGAAATTAGGCCCAAAAAGGAGAAAAAAGTTTTTTTTATTAGATTGTCAAAATACTTAAAAGGATACGTGTTCATTGGTGAACAAGGTAATGAAGGTGTAACTGAATTTGAATAACGAGATGTAACATTATTAGAGTGATTTTTCACAGCAAGGCTAAATAGGTAAAGACCTATTGTTATATGAGACGCTTGATCATAATGATTCGATTGAAGGAGAAATTAATATGATTATTTCGCAAGAGGAAGAAGAGCCAAAGAATGTAAATGAGGCTCTTGCTGGCCCTGTTAAAGAAGAATGGATGAAAGTAATGAAAGAAGAAATAAGTTCTTTAAGCTCCAATCAAGTATGGGAATTGGTTGACCTCCTTGAAGGGCGCAAAGCATTTGGGAACAAGTGGGTTCTCAAAATAAAGTGAAAAGCTGATTGTAGTATCGAAAGATACAAGGCCTACCTTATAACAAAAGGATATACACAATATAAGGGAATTAATTATGAGGAAACTTTCTCACCTGTTATAAAGTTTGCTTTAATTTGTCTTATTTTGGCTATAGTGGCCAATATGGATCTTGAATTACATCAAATGGATGTAAAAATTGCTTTTCTCAATGGAGAAATAGAGGAAGAAATCTATATGGAACAATCTAAAGGTTTTATCAAGGCAGGTCAAGAAAATAAAGTATGTTGGTTATTAAAATCAATTTATGGTCTAAAGCAGTCTTCAAGACAATGGTTAATTTGTTTTCATAATTTAATCATTTCATATGATCTTCAAATGATCGATGAAGACCATTATATGTATGTTAAGAGATCCAAAGATAAATTTGTGAATTTATCTTTATACATAGATGATATATTGATTGTTTGTAATGACTGTGTGTTCCTTATGAAAATTAATAATTGGTTATAATCTAAATTTGAAATGAAAGACATGGGTGAAGCGGTATATATTTTTGGAGTCAAAATTTCAAAAGATCGTCTGAAGAGATTGTTGTCACTTTCACAAGTGATGTACAATCAAAGAATTCTTGAACGATTCTGTATGCAAGATTCAAAGCCAATTGATAATCCTATTGCTAAAAAAAGGCCTTATTAAGAGGAATTGCTTGTCAACACTGCAAGAATGGGAACAAATGAAGAATGTTCCCTATTCTAGTACAGTTGGAAGTCTTATATATGCAATGATGTGTACAGGACTAGATATTTGTTACGCTATTAGGATGGTGAGCAGATATCAATCTAATCCAGACCAAGCACATTGGAAAGCAGTAAAGAGAATATTGAGGTATCTAAAGGAACTGTGGACTATTCATTATGTTATCAAGGCAATGATCTACGTATACAAGGGTATATAGATGTAGACTAGGGAAGAGATTTAGATGAAAGAAAATCTACCTCAGGATATGTATTCCTACTAAGCAATGGAGCAATATCATAGCAAAGTAAGAAACAATCTTGCATTGCATTATCTACAATGGAAGCTAAATTTATAACATTCTCAACTCCAGTACAAAAGGCTGTGTAGCTTCATCGATTCTTAGTGAATTTGAGAGTCACTAAAAGCAAAATTAATCCAGTGACCATCAACTGTGATAGTCAAGCTGCAATCACTTATACTAAAGACCCCAAATTTCATTGTAAAACAAAGCATATAGATACCAAGTATAATTATGTGAAAGATATAGTTGCCTGAATAGAAGTGAACATAAAATATATATCTACATGAGATATGATGGCAGACTCAATGACAAAGCCAATTTCCAGAGATGATTACATTAGACATGTAAAGTCACTAAGACTATGTACTTATAAATATTTCTCGGTCTATGTTCACTTATTATAATGTTATATTTTAGATATAATGTATGATGAAGATTATATATTATGTATCATTTGATTCATGAATATATGTGTTTTGCATAAATATATTTTAGGATGAATCACAAGTATATGAGATGGATTAGAGATTGACCCGCTCACACGGAAAATCACCTCTAGTGTTTATGCTCGCTAGAGATAAGACATGTTTAAAGTTTATTATCTAGGTGATAATTGAGAGCAAGAAACTTAAACCATAAATGCTGCAAGGAAATTGGTTTGAAGTGATTTAATGATCACTACATTTGTCTTATGCTGGTAGATAAGAGTTTTGAACAAGTTTTGAGTTGATAAGTGAACTGAAGTAAACTTTAAGTATGTGTGAACTAT
>JANITW010006242.1:0-10675 GCA_027564335.1 Erythroxylum williamsii | reverse complement strand
AACGTTCCATTTTAAGTTCTTGATTTATAGTATGTAAAATCAAGAACTTAAAATGGAACGTTATTCTTAAATATATGATAATTGTTACATAAAATGAGGAGACCAAATGAAGTGGAAAGAATATCCAATTACAATTACATAGAAAGGAAATATATAGTTACATGGTAGGATATTGTAATATAACTTGCCGACATTTGACACCCAAACCATGCAAAGAATTCAAACATTCCATCATTACATTAATCTAGTGATTAATTGATCAAGATTGAATCTACTCTTTATGGTAGATAATGCTGCCTCCATTTTTTTCAAATCAATTATTTTTTCTCTTTGATTGTTCCCCATTTATAAGCAAGAAATTTTTTAAAATGCTAAAGTATGTCTTTGTTTATGTTCTTATTTTAAGGAGAATTCTTTTTCTTAAAAAGGGAGCTTGTAACTTCATCCTCTTTTTCATTACAGGAAAAAAATTATCAATATCAATTCTATGTTCTTCTTCTGCACTATTTGATTGAAATTTAGTCAATGGATGTATAAGTAAACTGTATCTCCACATATATAATGCAAGTTTGAAAATTCCTTAAATTTTTTTAATATGTGAGACCATTTTTGTGCACATACAATAATCAAAAGTGTACATGAGCAAAAATATAGTAAGATATATCAATAAGCAAAGAAATGTTTTACTTTAAATAGATTTTTTTAACATTCATTTGTATAACTTCCCTAGTGAAGAAGTTGTAATTGATTCCCATTTCTTTAAGTAAATTCTTGAAATTCTTTAATCTAGCTTTTGATATGTTATACTTGTTTCTTTAGTTTGAAATCGTTATACTCTTTAATAAATTTCGTCTAACAACCTATCTTAATATTCTTCCAATAACATTTAGAAAATAAATTGGTAGTTCAATTTTCCTTTGACTCTTCAACTATTAATGAGATTACATGCATCTTTATCGCATCATTCCATACTCTATCCTTTTCATTTATTTCCATATAATCATTTGAATCGTTCATATTATCTAAAGCTTCCATCACTAAATGTGAGTGAAAATAGAATAAAACATGTATCATAATTATTTTAACAAAGATAGCAGAATTGAGTTAATAAAGAGTATTGGTAAGGCATTAATATAAACATTTTCACTTACTATGCTTCCTTAACTATACTAATATTGGCTGAGGTTGACTAGTTTAAACTTTTAATCAAATAATGGATATGGAGATATGAGGATGTTTGTACCTATACTATAAGGATATTATCAATGATCCTCATGCTTTTAATTCATCAACTAAAATTTCTCTTCAATGTAAATAGATGCATTCTTTATTGAAGACTTGAATTGAGGTGTTAATTGTTTAAAAGTCAAATATAAAAGCCTGATAAGGTGATTCATAAGTAGCTAGTAATTGATAGTTATATACATTATATCCATTTTGGTGTTACCAACCTTATCATGCATAACCATGCTTTAGTGGGTATTAGAATTTGAAAACAAGCACTACACTTAATTTTTGTTGATGTGAAAGATCATAAATTGGTATAGAACATGGATATTTTAAGTGAAAGTGAAGATTTATAAGAGGCTTTAATCTCTCAAATGATGCTAAGAAAAATATGATATACTTTTATTCAATCATAAAGGCTCATTTTTGTTATATGCACCTTATAATCCTCCCTCTAATGTAATGGATGAGTTAATCAATATATTGTTTATCTACTATTGTACCATAAAAAGTTTTTGTACTAATTTGGTACATTATTTATTATTCATCAGCACTGTTTAGATAAAAATTAGATTGATCTTTTTTATTTGGAAAGTAAGTCCATTACCAACAGGAAGACTTAAGGCCTTAGAAACTTCTAATATTAAGCATTATAAAAACTTTCCCATTGAACATACTATAGTTATTGTTCACTATAGATAAAAGTCAAATACATCTTAAGCCACTTACTTGAAAATAAAAGATTGAAAAACAAACTAGAATACAACATATAATTAAGGTTATCAATGATTCCAAGTTGAATAATCATCAATGGTATTATACACATTTGCAAACCAATTGATGACTAAGTATTAAAAACTACTATGAGGGCAAAATCACATAGGAGTTTAATTATGTAAACTATAAGGTCATCAATACTGAAGTACTCAAATAATCCTTGAAATCTTACTATAAATGATACGAGGATGCATCTTAATGATAAATCAAAAATGGATTAAATTGAGATCTAAATGACCAATAAAAAACTAGCTTGATAACCTAATTTAATCATTAAACTATTCTTTGAATTATGACTCATGAATACAAATTTTTCTTCACATTTCCAGTTTAAGAGATAGTAAGTTCTTAAATTGGCTACAAATTTGTGGGTTATCTAATATACTTAATTTGTTATAAATATTTATGAATGAACAAAAGGAAATAAGGTAAATATAGGAGTCCCATTTTACATGTTCATGGCTAGGGATTACAAAAACAGCCTAGCCCAATCCTGCCCAACTTGAGTTGACTAGGCCTCAAACTTACCACCTCCCAAAATGTTGAGCCTCAAGCTCGACTTCAACTATCTAAATTAAAACAAAATTACATAATTTTAAGAAGTAGATAATTAAATAGAAGAAGCAAAATGATGTCGTTTTGCTTCTAAAACAAAATGACATCATTTTGCTCTACACTTTCTTACTAAGAAAAAAATGACATTTTTCTTATGAAACAAAATGATGTTGTTTTGATTTATGCTTATTTCTTCCTCTTCACCTCTCCCTTTGTCTCTCACCGTCATTGATTCTCTCTTTACTATCTCTCTCTTTCTCACCAATCACTGCCACATATGCCACCTCTTCTTCATGCCAATTGCCAGTTGCCATTAGGCCCACCCCTTCCCCTCTAGCCACAGCACCCACCCTTTCTCTCTGCTCTCGACACCAACTTGTTATTTCATCATTCTCTCGATATAACATTTGAGGTATCACAAAGTTTGATATGTTGTTTGCAAATTTTTTTTCACTTTTGTTCCCTTCTATAAGATTCTACCCTAGTATTTATTCATCCTCTATATAGATCAACTATGGCTTGAAGAAATGGAATATAATAGGGTATCTTAATTCAATGCAAATAGGTTTTGACATATACTGACTTTGAGAAGGGTCGTATTATTCATTAGCATAATTTGGAGAGGAGTTATGGATCTAATTTATACATAGGGAATGCTTTGGTGCATATGTATGCAAGGTTTGGTGATTTGGATAAAGCATATAAAGTATTTGAGGAAATACCCTATAAAGATATTGTGTCATGGAATACCTTATTGTCAAGATTTAGTGCAAATGCATTACTTTATAAGGAATTATATGATAAGGAGATACTAATATGTGTAAGTAAACTAAAGTTAGTATTTCATGTTGTTAATATTTTGTGGTTTTGATTCATGGGTGCCATTTGGTGATTTGGATAAAGCATATAAAGTATTTGAGGAAATAGCCTATAAAGGTATTGTTTCATGGAATACCTTACTATCAGGATTTAGTGCAAATGCATTACTTTATAAGGAATGATATGATAAGGACACACTAATATGTATAAGTAAACTAAAGTTAGTATTTCATGTTGTTAATATTTTGTAGTTTTGATTCATAGGTGCCATCAATGTTAGTGTGAATTACTATTATCTCTTAGTGACAAAATGGAATTAATTACTTGTGCACACAGATTGTGAATTTGGATTATTTCAACCATAGGAGATCGATTCATAATATGTAATTTGCCTCCAAATCGATTCATAATATGTAGAAGCTAAATTCTTATTGGTCTACGATTAGACATATTGTTGTAGTATTATCTATGATGGACCCGAGACACAAAATGGAGGTAGTTACTTTTATATATAATGTGTCATATGATGATTAAACCTAAGAGCATGTAGATGTCATTAAATAATTCTAGTATGAGTTGTTTAACGATTATCAACTAAAAATAGACAAAATTCGTGATCGAGATCGTAGTAGTTTATGTTGTTTAACTCCAACCTTAGTTTCAAGTTCAGGCTCATCTTCTAAAAGTAGTTTGTTTCTTTCACTTTCAAATTTATGAAAGAAAAAGGGTTAACTTTGTACAATATGATAAAATTAGATAAATATTTGACAGAAGATTGTGCGGCCAAAGTTAAAGGTGTGTAGTTTGATGTATTATTATGGTGGAAGAGTTATGGAAATACTTTTTAGATCATGCAAGTAATTACAAAAAACTTATTAGAAATTTCATCATCCACCGTTGCTTCAGAGTTCGCTTTTAGCACTAGTAGTTGGGTTATTAGTCCTCATCATGCTTGACTTCATCTTTATACTGTGAAAGCCCTTATGTGTGCCTGAAGCTGGTTAGATAATGAAGATATTAAGGGTAAATTCTTTTCTTTTTAATATATCAATTTCGCTTATTTTAAATATATTTAACCTAATATTGTTTTTTAATTTGCATATTAATATAGCTACATTTATTAATGAGGAGGTGACTAGTCATACTCATCGATCAAGTGGACATTTATTTGGTAAAATATTTGAAGATAAAGATATATTTAATTATTCATTAGTTATTACCGTGTCCTTAATATTCATTTAATTTTAATATTACATTACTAAAAATAATGTTTGTACATGTATTTGAAGTGATGCAAACTATTGACAATCCTAACTATAACTATTAGTTGCTCTCTTAGTCCATCTAGTCTTTATCCTCTCCGGTCTTTGCTATCATGATTTTATCTTGATTTTTGTAAATTATACCATTTTTTGTAAAATGATTTGGAAAATCATTTTTGTTCATTAAGATTACTATAATTAATGACTTTGGTTTTATCTTATTCTTTTTATCAATATATGTAAGTTTTTATATATTCAAGTTATAAATTCAATGATGGCCCCGTCTTATATAATTTTTAAATTTATCTTTGATTTTAATGTTCAGAAAGGCTAAAAAATACCAAAAGGTCCTTAGTTGTCTCTCTTTTTATTCTTACGGCTAAGTTAACTTTTTCATTTTTATTTACAACTAATTTACAACCTTTATCCTTTGTCTCTTTCTTTAATTAATTAATTATTTAAATATAATTTCTTATAAGCTTCCTTGTAACTTTTTTCACTATAAGTAAACATTCTAGAAAAGTATCCCAAATGTTTAAAATAGGTCAATTTCTCTCTATTTATTTAAAATTCTAAATAAATCTAATTAATCATAAACTAAAATAAATAAAAGTAAAATCTAATTAAAGAAATTAGAAACTAACTATGTTTCATAATGAAAAATATTCACAATTAAAATTCAATAAAAATTTAAAAATTGAAAAAAGATAAATAAAAATTGAAAATGAAAATAACATAAATGGAATATGAGAAAATGTAAATAGATATTATGAAAATAATATTAATACAAACTATAACCATAATTAGTAGAAAAAATATAATTATAGCTATGAATTCCATCTTATTCATTTTATCAATATATGTATGCTTTTATATATTTATTCATTATATAATCTCAAATTTTCTTGATCAATTGAAATTCATAATTATAATTAATTGAATTGAGCACTTATATTATAATCTTTTTCTTTCATTTCCTATAATCATATCCTCCTTCATTAATCAATTTGGTTTCATCTTATTCATTTTATCAATATATGTAAGTTTTTATATTTATTCATTATAAAATCTCAGAATTTCTTAATCAATTGAAATCTGTAACTATAATTAATTGAATTGATCACTTAAATTATAATCGTTTTCTTTCATTTCCTATAATCATATCCTTCTTTATTAACGAATTTAGTTTCATCTTATTTATTTTATTACTATATGTAAGTTTTATATATTCATTCATTATAAAATCTGAAATTTTCTTAATCAATTGAAAATTGTAACTATAATTAATTAAATTGATCACTTCAATCATAATCTTTTTCTTTCATTTCCTATAATCATGTCCTCCTTCATTAATGAATTTGGTTTCATCTTATTTATGTTATCAATATATGTAAGTTTTTATACATTTATTTATTATAAAATCTCAAATTTTCTTAACTAATTGAAATTTGTAACTATAATTAATTGAATTGATCACTTTAATTATAATCTTCTCTTTCATTTCCTATAATTATATCCTCTTTCATTTATGAATTTGATTTCATCTTATTCATTTTATTACTATATGTAAGTTTTTATATATCATTCATTAAAAAATTCAAATTTTATAAGTTTATTAATCAATTGTAATTTGTAACTTCAATTAATTAAATTGCTTACTTTAATTTTTTCTTTCATTGCCTATAATTTTATCCTCAATGATTAATTAATTAATTTTTAAAATTATTTTTTTTTAAAAATCTGCCTTGCTCGAGCCTGATTGAGCAAAATTTGACCTAATTTGGCTTTGGGCCAATCAACCCGATCGACCATCCCTATTCATGAAAAATATAAAAGGAACTAATAGTATCGATGTCATGTTCACAATATCCTTCATGCTACTATTAGGTTAAAAATTCACCAATAAATTTACAAAGACTTATTGATGGTTTATGCTACGACAACATATATGATCTATTGCTAGAAAATAACCAAAAGAACATAAAAACCATGTAACAGAAGTAGCATCTTCAAATAATGATCTTGTATTCCTAGTTCTAATGATATCCATGTCCATAGCCACTAAGAAATGAGTCAGGAAACCTATAAGATCTAGTAGCAAAATCATACATGGTAGGATAAAGATATCCATGGAAATTAAGGTTAAAATTGGAGCAAAAAGCATGCCAAAAAAATCAACAACATTGAAGTTGACAAACCTAATTATTTCCATTGGTCAAAAACTCCTCACCCTACCATAGATCCAAAACCATGTTGTGCAAATTCGTGGCAAAATATTCACAATGAGAACCAAAAGATCAAAACTTGAGTAAATAAAAGGTGAAAAACCAATTATATGGGAATATAAGAAATCACGATTCACTAAGCTCATGGATTTATAAGAAAAGAAGCCCTAAGGAATGTAATTTTTGTTTATGATTGAAGCAGCTAAAGTAGAAATTCATAGAAAATCAACAAAAATAGGTGATAATTAGTTGTGTCAACAACTTTTCTGTTTCAACAACCAATTTTCAAAACAATTTTCTGTTTCAGCAACAATTGGAGGGAGATAATTAAGAATAATATAATTGTTTTGGAACTTACTGAGGACAATGACCTGCAAGAAAACTTTGGCATACTAGGATATAGATAAATGATCCCTTGTAAAGAGATCTTTGTAGTTATCATAGGTCTTGTGGCATATTCCTCTTATTATTAGCCTAAACTTTTAAATATGTAATGCTTATTTCTTAGGGTTTTAGCTTAAGTTTTTTTTCCTATTATTTCTTAGGGTTTTAGCTTAAGGTTTTTTTCCTACTTAGCTTGATTATGATTACGATTATGATTACAATTACAATTACAATTACGATTATGATTATGATTACTATGATGATGATGATGATAATGATCATAATAAAAATAAAAAAAATAAAAAAAAATAATAGTCATAATAATAATAATAACAATAATAATAATAATAATAATAATAATAATAATAACATCAATAACAACAACAACAACAATAACAATAATAAGAACAAGAACAAAAAAAACAACAATAACAACATATTGTTGTTGTTGTTATTACTACTACTATTACTTCTACTACTATAATGATGATGATGATGTTGATGATCACAACAATAATAACAATAACAACAACAATAACAACAACAACAATAATAATAACAACAACAACAATAACAACAACAACAACAACAATAATAACAATAAATAAATAATAATTTATTACTATTATTTGTACTTTTTATTATCTAATTTATTACTTATTTCATATTTTATTTACTATGTATTTATTTATTATTTATTCTTTTTTATTACTTATTTATTATTTATTTGTATTTTATCTTATTTTATGTTATTATTTTTTCATATGGGTCATTTGAAAACAACCTCTCTACTAGTTAAGGGTAAGTATGTGTATTACTGGGTCTCTCTAGACCCCATATGTTAGCAAATTTTTACTAGTTGTTATTGTCATTGTTGTAATCATTTTAAGAAATTTGAAACGGAGTAAATAATTAATTTTTAAAATCAAAACGGACATCAAATCAATCAAAGGAAAGGTTTAACTGGTATTAAACTACTATAAAACTAATATATAATAAATATGAAGCAAAAATAAAATATTTTATTGAATAAATAATACATCAACGTCTATTATTATATAATAAACTAATAAGAAATGAAATCTAATAATTCAAATTGAATATAAGTTTAATATAAAACTCATATTCAATTTGCCATATTTCTCTGTAAAGAAACTATAGTCCTTTGTAGCTCTGGTTGTAATTGATCTGGAAAGGATGAGACAAAAGTATAACACAGATTAACATCATTCCATCCATTCAAGAGATAGTAACTTTCCGTCATACATTGGTAATGCTTCTGAATATCACACTTGTTAAGTGAATAGCATTTCATTGCAAAATATTCCTAACGAATCTGCTTGTCAATAAGTTGAAAGTCATCAATGAATTCTTTATGAATGATTCCAAGAAGAGCTCCAGCTGTAGTGACTTGGATATACTGAAGTCTTTGATAGTTATTAATATAGCCACAACATCAACACAGTGTACTTCAATCTCTTAGAGACTTTCTCAAAGAGATAAATCACTTTGTAAATACGCCAGTTATTTCCACTTCTATTTTATCATAGGAGCGAGGGGTATATTTAGGGTTTGGTTTCACATCCCCTTGTAAACACTGAGCCCAAAAGGCCTTACAAGGGGATGTGAAACCAAGTCCTAAATATTTTCATAGTGAGATGTTTATTAGAAAAATGTAACAGCTTTTGTGCGATATGCAGACTGGGCTGATGGAATCCATCTTTGAAATGCATATCCAGAAATTTAATTTCTTTAGTGTTAATGATACTTTTTGAGGATGAAAGCATACTTTCATATTGTTTAGTAAGATCCAAGAATTGTTGCAGTAAGGCCTGATGTTCCTTATAGGTCTTTGAGAACAGAAGAATGTCATTGATGTCAATGATTGCACTATAGAGGATAGGCTCATAGATCTTGGTCATTATTGTTTGAAACAGTGATGTGGCGACTTTAAGCCAAATGGCATAACGGTTCATTGATATTGTGTTTTGGGAATGCAGAATGCAGTCTTATATCTCTCAATTGGATGAATACCCAGTTGCCAAAATCCTGCCTTAAGATCAAACTTGGAAAAGATAATAATTTCTTTGAGAAATAGTACCTGGGTACTGATCTTTAGAAAAGGAAACTTATCATCTTGCAGGAATGCAATCAGAGGCTTATAGTCAATGACTAATCTCTTTTTTCCACATTTTTGCTCTGAACATTTATTGACATAGAATGCCTGGCAAGCCCAATTTGACTTTGTGAGCTCAATAAGTCCTTGCTTCAAAAGGATATCGCACTCATCTCGTGCGAGCTTTAGATCATCAGGGTTCATACCTAGATGTGTGGCTTTTGTAGGATTTATATCCTCATTCTTCTTAAAAGTTAGATTAATGAAAAAAGTCAATACTTTTCCACAGAGGATATAGGTGAGAAAATTATGCATGAGATTCAGGACAATAGTCCAGCAATTTATCTCGTAGTGCAGTATAAAGTGTAGGAACTTGGGTTAGTTCAAACACATTTTTATATCAGTGAATGGACTGAAAAATGACCAATACCTGTGGCTTATGGATAGGATCTGTAAAGGTGAGGTTTTACTATAAACATCCATACCAATGAGAATGTCTAGGCCAGGTAGATTGCTTCCAAGAGCTTTAGTCCAAACTATATACTATGGAAAGAATCGAATCCCGATTCTTCTTTTAGTAATTAACCCAATTTTGGAGGAGTTACCATCAGTGATTTTTAGCTTATTAACAAGCAGATCTGTCAGGAATATTTTGCAATGAAATGCTGTTTAGTTGACAAGTGTGATATTCAGAAGCATTACAAATGTATGACAAAAAGGTACTATCTCTTGAAGGGATGAAATGATGTTAATTTGCGATATACTTTTATCTCATCCCTTCCAGATCAACGGTAACCAGAGCTACAAAGGACTATGGTTTCTTTATGAAGAGAGTGACAAATATATCTCTTGGAGAAATCTACTAGCTTGCTTTAGCTTCTCTTGATAGGTTATGTGAACAACATGCCTTATTTAAGAACATCATTAAGGGTGGTCCAATCCACAAAGAGGCTTACAAAAAGCCTTATCTTCAAATCAAGTGCAAAAACGAAAAGACTTGTGAGTGTCATAATAAGAAGAAAACTCATCTTCGACAAGTCTATCATAGAAGAAAGTTCTGTAGATAGATGGAAGGCTAAAAGCCTTTTAAAAAAACTTATGACAGAAAGAACGACAAGAAGAGAAGGAAGAACACTGAGTTCCCCATAAGGCTTTACAAGGGGAGGTGAAACCAAATCCTAAATATACCTCCTTCTCCTATACCCTGTATGATGGTTAAGCCATATGAGAAAGATTTGTAGGAAAATCCCGGGAGGTACATCACATGTACCGGCAGCGGAAAACAAAAATTTTTGTTCCCGGGACTTTCC
>JANITW010006205.1:0-10676 GCA_027564335.1 Erythroxylum williamsii | reverse complement strand
TAAACAAAGGATAAATATATGAGCTGAATTAATTGTATTCTTTAAAAAAGGTGTATATATACACAAGCTTGCAACAGAAAATCTGTGAATACTCTAAGAATAATGGAGAATCAATTCAAAAGTAAAAAACAACCAAAAAATCTGTAACTAATTAACAAGAAGCAGAAGACCAGGTCATAATAATTGAAGAACTTATACAGCTACCATGCTAATATACCCCCCTCAAGCTAGACGGTGTGGAACAACACCGAGCTTGGATAAATGATGAGTGAAAGATTGTTTAGGAAGTGGTTTTGTGAATATGTAAGATAGTTGATTTGAACTTGAGATATGAGTAACTTTTAGCTATTGATTTTGAATCTTTTCTATGACATAAAGGAAATCGACGGCCACATATTTCATGCAACTGTGAAGAGCTGGTTTATAACATAGATAGGTGACACCTAAGTTGTCACAGTAAATGACTAGGGGTTGAGAAATAGTAATGCCAAGTTCTTGGAGGAGTTTTTTGACCCAAGTTGTTTCATCAAGAGCACTTGCAACAGCTTTATATTCAGCTTTTGTTGAGGAACGGGCAATTGTCCTTTGTTTTTTGGAAGACCAACTAATAGGATTATGACCAAGAAAAAGAATATAACTTATAGTGAAACTTCGATCATTGAGATTTCCAGCCCAGTCAGCATCTGAGTACATGGATAATTAAAGGTTGCTACTGGGAGTGAAACGAAGACCATAATGAGTGGTGGATTAAGTTAAAGGAGTAGGTGTTTGACAACCTTCCAATGAGCTTGAGAAGGTGCATGCATGAATTGTGATAATTTGTTGACTGAGAATGATATATTTGGCCTAGTAAAAGACAAGTATTGCAGCTTGCCAATCACTTTTCTGTATTCAGTTGCATCATGTGAAGGGGTGCCATCATTCATCTGTAAACTTTGAGTGGAGCTCATTGGAGTTGTTACGTCTTTGCACTCATGCATATTTAGATCATGAAGAAGTTATGAAACATATTGTGTTTGTGAAAGGACCATTCCTTGTTTATCACAATGGACCTCAACACCAAGAAAATAAGATAATGGACCAAGATCTTTAAGTGAAAATCGAGATGCTAGGGAAGAAACAACCTGTGAGATTGTTGATGCATTATTACCGGTAAGGATGATGTCGTCAACATAGATAAGAAGATACACAATGCCTTGTGAATGTTTCCAAACAAAGAGGGACGAATCTGATTTTGATTTAACAAAGCCAATGAAAAGCAGATTAGATGTTAACTCATTGTACCAAGCACGAGGTGCCTGTTTTAACCCACATATGGCCTTACTCAGATGACAAACATGTGTGGGTTGATTAGGACCTTCAAAACCAGGTAACTGCTTCATAAAGAATTCTTCTTCAAGTTTGCCCTGTAGAAAGGCATTGTTTACATCAAGTTGATTCAACGACCAATTGTTCTGATCAACAAGGGAGAGTACAACCCGGACTGTAGTGGGTTTGATGACCGGACTGAAGGTAGAATGATAATCGATGCCAGGGCATTGGGTGAACCCTTTGGTAACTAGACAAGCTTTGAATCGATCAACTGAACCATCAACTTTTGTTTTGATCCTGTAAATCCACTTACAATCAACAATATTTTGGTTGGAACTTTGGGGAATTAATTCCCAGGTGTGATTTCGAATTAAGGCATCATATTCATCCTTCATTGCGGACCATCATTTTGGATCTTTTTGTTCTTATTTATATGTGGAAGATGCGGTTAAAGGGATATGATCAAGGTAATTGAATGGTTTTTTTGGACAGAAAATATTATTTTGGGATCGTGTGATGGGACAATTGGTTGAGGGAGGTAATTGAAGAGGTGAAGGATTTGAGGGCAGTGGCGAATGTGCAGTTGGTGGGGTTGGAGGAGATGGGGGTGTTTTTGTGCGGCGGTGGTATGTAAGAGGAAAGGGTTGAATTCGAGATGGTGTTGGTTTTGTAAATGGTTTTTGAAAAGAAAAAGAAGAAGAAGAAGTAGAATTAAGTGATTGCAATTACCTGAAATCGTGGAGTTCCCTTGATTCTGATCTAAGGAGACGGACTGATGTTATTGGTGATTGGTGGATGTGTCATGAATGAAGAGAGCCGATGGTAGAGGAGGGATGACTGGCGATTCAGTTGGTGGTGAGGGATTTTAGGGGTTGTTTGTAGTAATTTCCCGGGTGGGAGAAGGGAAACCATGTTGAAGATGTGAAAAAAATTATTTTAAAAGGAAAAATATGTTCAACATGTGATATGTAGATTTTGGGAGTTGATGGGTTCAAAATAGTAATGAGAATGATGGGTTTGAGAGAAGCCCAAATAAATACAAGGAGTGGACTTGGGTTCAAGTTTGTGGATAGTATAGGGTTTGAGCCAAGGGTAACACAGACAACTAAAAGTTCTGAGGGAATGGTAATTGGGTTTAACACCAAATAGCTTTTCAAAAGGGGACTAATATTTTAAAAGTGGAGTAGGTAATTGATTTATTAAATAGACAGCATGGTGAACAGTGAAAGAACAAAAAGATAAAGGTAAAGGGGCATCATGCAGAAGAGTTTTAGCTGTTTCGATAATGTGTCGATGATGATGTTTGGCTTTGACAACTCACTGTGGTGTATAAGGAGGTGATATTAGGTGTTCTATTTCATTGGAATTGAGGTATGTGTCAAGACTTTTATACTCTCCTTCCCCCATCAATATAGAGAGACGAGATTTTGGTATTGGAAGATTTTTCCATTAACCGGTGAAATTTGGAAAAAATGTCTTGAACCTCATTTTATTTCTTAAGGGTATACAGCTAAGTATATTTGGTGTACTAATTAACAAAAATTCAGTAAAAGCGTTTCTTTTCAACTGAAAGAACAGGTGATGGGCCCTATAAATCACTGAATTTTTTTAAGTGGAGCATCACTAATGAGAGACATTTTATCAAAAGGAAAACGGTGAATTTTATTTGTACAATAAGAATTATAATATGTAAACTTGTCTTTTGAAGAAATAGGTAAAGAAAATTTATTTAAAATAAATTTTAGAATTTGGGAGTGGGGATGTCCAAGTCGGTTATGCCATGTACGACATGGAATTATTGTAGTAATGACATTGACAGCTGGTTTGGAGTTGATAAAGTTGGGCCACTCATAGAGTCCGTCTTTATTCCTACCGTATACCAACGAAGTCCACAATTTCAAGTTCTTCACAAAGAAATCAAAGGGAAAAAATTTAATGGAGGTTAGATTATCTTAATTAAACTTTGACATAGAAACAAGATTTTGTTTAATATTTGGTGCACAAAAGGTGTTGTGTAGTTTAAAGGATTTATTTGATGCAAGTAAATTTGTGGAACCCATATGAGTAATAGGAATTGTTTTACCATCTCCCATTGCTATGTCATCTATACCAGTGTATTTCTCAAGATTATAAGGCTCAGTGGTGACATTATGAGAACCTCCAGAATCAAGAATCCAAAGATCAGCAGCAGCTTGTCTAGTGGAAAGAAAATTGGCTTTGGCTTGCATATGATAGGGAGACTGAGATCTGCACACATTTGCAGTATGACCACGTTTGTTGCACAACTGACAACGAACTAAATTGTAGCTTTAATTATTACGCCCTTGATAAGTATTGGAATTGTTGTTACGTCAATAAGAATTAGAATTGGAGTTGTTGGGTCGACGGTTGTTGCGATTGTTGGAGTTGTTGGATTTGTTGCAGGTGGTAACAACAGCTGTAATGGGAGTTGATGTCTTCTTTGATTCCTCATGTTTAAGAAAGAGTTCATGATCAATCAGCTTCTCATACAATTCCTCATAAGAGATACTTGAACTCTTGCCCAGATTGCAACAGATATCTCACAAAATTCAAGTCCAAGACTAATAAAAAATTTTATAATTAATTCATCATTAGTAACTTACGTACCTGCTGTTGCAAGTTCATTACATAAAGATTGAATTTAATTTAGATAGTTTGCTATAGATCTTGATTCTTTTGAGAAACGAGCAAGCTGATCTCGAAGGCTGAAAATTTGGGTCTAAGATTTGTTTGCATAAGCATTATGAAGAGAGTCCCATGCAAGTTTGGCAGTGGGAACAGCAGCGACAGTTGAGGCGATGGTTAGATCTACAGATGCCATGATCGCATTCTGTATCAGTTGGTCTTGACAAAATCAAATATTGTAACTGGGATTCTCAATTTGCTGATTCTCTTGTGTTAGAGTTGGTGATGGGGCTAGTGACTTGCCATCAAGATGCCCAAAGAGGTTAGAGTTGGTGATGGGGTTGGTGACTTGCCTTCAAAATACCCAAAGAGGTTGTGCCCACGCATGAGCATGGATATTTGTGCTTTCCAAGTTGCAAAGTTGTGGCCGCTAATGAGTTTAATTGGTAATTGGGATATTGGGTTGAACTGAACAATTGAGTTATTGTTGGTGGTTGACTCAGCATTTAATAAATTTTTGTTGGGGGGCATGTTGGATAGATAAGTAGAGGATCACACTCGCAAGAGTTGTTTGTGTAACACCTCACTCCTGCAAGACCCGAACCTGACATCGATGGGTGATATCCAAGTCCGTGCCCCACGAGGGTGACGTGCTAGATTACTTAGTCAGTAAAAAACTTAGTATAATTTTTTTTGAATTTATTCAAATATGTGGAAATCAAAAATCAATTTAGGCCCACTTTCTTCCATAACATTTTCAATCATAATAATACAAACATCAAAATTTCAATAGCTATTTGAGCCCATCACAAATACAAAACACTATTTTATAATAATTGCAGATACAAATTTATACAAGAATAGGATAACACTAATGCAGACGTGTACTGATCCTGATCTCTATCTTTCCCTTGCATGCAGTAATTATACTCCCGTTTGCCTAATGGGGTATTCTTCTGAGTCCTGAAAAATATTTGCAAATTTTGGGTGAGTTTTGTGAACTCAATGAGTGACCATCATCGATGGCTCACCCAGTCATATAACACATAAATCACATTCATAGCGTTTCACATTTCACATTTCACAATCAATACAGTTTAATCATTCATACTATGCATATGCAGTGTACATGAGACCCATTTTTTATTTATTTGTTGTGACCGAATGCCTAAACTGTCTCATATAGGGCTCATTAATAACTGTCCCATATAAGGCTCATTAAACATTGAGCCTGAGGCTCTGATTCACTTTTGAGCTCGAGGCTCGTATTCACTCATTGAGCTTTAAGCTCTGTTCGGTGGTTACTCAAGTTACAATTGCCATTATATTTTATGCATCCATGAAATGGAATGCATCAATCACATATGCATGCTCCCATTCAATCACATTTCCACATCATCGGTCCTTAGTCAGACATTCAATAATAAGTTGAGAATCACATTTAACAATCAACTTATGTGCACTTAGTTCATGTCATTTACATACAAGCAGCACTTCAATATCTCAACTATGCGTTACAATTATCGGACCTCCTGTCTGAAAAACAACAAAATCAAACCCATTTATATAGACATTTAGTAATCAATCAATACAAAATTTAAAACAGAACAAATAATGAAATGAGACCATATAAGTCTACTCACAGTACGCTCTAATTTAGCTTTCACTTCTAAATTTTGAAAATGCCTGAATGTGGACTTTCTAACCTGCACAGTTCATTTATGTAATACACATTTCACACACGTTACAACTTTGCACAATTATAATTGTTCAATAATGAACATGTATGAAAAGGATTATGTACAATGCATGTTTATGACAATCCCAGTTATTTTTCCTTTAATTCAATCACAAAATCATTCTTATATCAAACTCAACTAAGTATAATTTATACCTAGGTTTATGCCTCACTAAAACCATTAAAATCTCTATTCCTTTCTTATTGAATCACTTCAGATTTTTTTTCCAAGTTACACTTTCGGGTCTACTATTCGCATTCAATTGGAAAGTGAAAATGATGTAATTTGGTCATACTCTCTTCTGGAAAAGTGTTCCTCTATGTCTTATCTTTCCATTTACATCAAAATCACTCAATTTAGTTCAGTACTTTGGAAGATATACCTCGAACATTATCGGGCTATCCATATTCAAAAATAGTGTACTATTTACAACTTCCATCCAAAAATTCAATATCTTAGAGAAAGAATCAAGATTTGACTTCTTGGGAAAAATTGTAGGCCTACATCTCTATATTACTCCAAATAAAAATTTACCTTATTTGAAATCCTACAGACAAAGATATCACCAAAATACTGAAGCATGTTTGGTAAAAATATCTAATTCATACTCTTCCCACTGATCCCCTCACTTTGATTTAATCAATCTTTTTCAAATAGAAACCCAAAGCTATTACTTTTTGTGGAGAGATAGAAAAATGTGTTAGGAATCCAATGCTTTAAAAATCCAGTCATTTAGAAGTTGGACGAAAAAGTTATGGCCAAAATAATAAAACATGTCCAAGCTGGAAGGAGGACCTGCGGGTCTTCGGCAGACTCGCGATCGCGAGCTGCACGTGCCTTTGACGGATTCACGTCGCGATCGCGATTTTCACCCTCTTCCTCCCTTTTCCCTTCTCCAGACTTATTTGGTAAAATAGGCATAACTTTTGCTAAAAAAATCAGATTAAGGTGATTCAGAAACCATTTTGAAGAAGACTTCTAGAACTACAACTTCCATGAAGATCTAAAAAACAAATTTTGCCTCTATAAGGGCTAAACTTTCAAACCAATGCATTTTTCCCGAATGCCCATCACATGTAATATCATAGACTTTTAAATATCATATCTCTCAACTCCAATGTCCAAAATTTTCATACTTTATATCAATGGAAAGCTAAAAGAAAGCTCTACAACTTCCATTAAGATAAATTTGTCAAAAACTCTCTATATCAGTACAGAAAACTCATGGAAGTTTCAGATCAAAATATTTTTAACTCTTTACTTGCAACATTCAATTCCTCATGCTTAATCTATCATTTCTAGTTCAATGCCCATCATTTATCCATTATTCTAATTCCCTTTCAACTCAACATCATCCATGCACATTTCATTTCCATACTTGATCATAAACACCCAAAATATAGCACTCTCTCATACATTCAAAACATAACACAACAGAAACATTCATCCACAAATTTTGCTACACCCAATTTTTAATTTCATGTAAAAATTTGAAACTATTAAAGGCAGAATTTAAATTCGATGTCTGTATAAAAAATGTATCCATAGATTTCTAGTTTAATCCAAATTAAGAATCATCCCATTTAGATAACCATAGAAAAAGTTACGGTTGAAACACTGAAGCATACTCAGTGAACATATTGCTACTAAATTTTTCCAGCTCAACTATCCATTTTGTTTCCAAATCTTACCTTAACACAACTCATACTAAGATCACCCTTTCTACTGCATCTACTCCTCATTCTCAATTCTTTTCAACTCATTCCTACACTCATCTATTAACACAAATAGGTTATAAATACATTTCTATACTCATCAACTTCCAATTCTCATTAAAACATCCATTTCACAGCCAATTCATCTTTAAAAGCATGTGTAGCACAACTCATAGTTTCTTACTTTTCATATACAACATAAATCATCCATAAACAACTCCTAACCCAATATTTAGCATTTATATTGATGTCGTTTGACACCCATGATGGGTCAAATGGTCATCTGGCATGAATAACTACCATCGGTAGTTATTCACAGATGAAGAATATATAGATAAGGTAACGGTTTGAAGAGATGAATGTGAAAAATTCGGTCTGTTCAACACTGGTGCTTGGAAAAACTTTCTGGAAAGGGGAACTCTACTTCTTTAACCGGTGGATTATATCAGGAGTCCAAGTATGTGATTTTTGTTGTTTTTCTACGCATATATCATTTAATCCTAGGTGTAACATAATCTATGTAGTGATTATGTTTATGATATGTTAAGAATTTTTACTAACATTGGTATCAGAGCCAGGTTTTTGCATGATTTGTTATATAGTCTACCGTAAAGATATGTTTTGCTTTGTTTCTGTCTTTGTAATGAATGCCTCATGTTTGTTCTGATTATAGGTTTGGTCTTAATGTGAGTTTTTTGTTCTGTAAACGATTTATCAACAACCCATAATTTGATTGTCATGTCTTTGTTTTCATGTTTATCAATTCACCGAATATCTGTAACTTGTTAATTGGTTTTATCCAAATCAAAACATGATTAATTTCGGTGATAAATGATTTCATTATTTTCGTGTTTCTCCTTTGTCTTGTTACAACAATCACTGTTAATCTTCTGTGTGATTTTATCTCTTCTTCGGTGTTATATCCCTACCATTTTTGGTATAATAAGTTATAGTGAGAAAATAAAACTACCGAAGAAGACAATAGTAGATTACATATGTTGGCTCATGCAAGAGAGGAGTCTAGATAAGGTATGTCAAGAAGAATCCATAACCCAAAGAAGAGAGAGAGAGAAAAAACCAGACAAGAAACAGAAGCGGAGGAGGAAGACACCCGCCTGACGCTGCGTCAACCAACGTCGTCTGGGGTGTGAACTACACTCGCCAGACAATGTTTGCACCACTCTCAGCGCTAGCGCGTGCTCTCCACGCGCCAGATGCTGTCTCCCACAACCCAACTCATTTCTGGGCTGTCTCCCAAGCCCAAATTCGTTTCTGGGCTGGTTTTTGTTTGTGTTTTGGGCTATTGAGGGTTATATGCACTCAATAATTATTTGTGGCCCATATTAAAATGGACTTATGCAAAATATAATGTAAAGAATTAGAAATTAGTTTTCTAATTTACACTAACTAATTTAGTTAATTAAATTAGTTTCTAAAAGACTACACCAAAAAAATTGATTAGTTCAATTACATTTTAAATTAGAAATAAGTTTCTAATTACTTAGACAATATTTTTAAGAAAAATAACTAATTTTTTAGTTAAAATAACCTTAGAAATAAACTATTTTGTTGGTTTATTTTCTAATTGAATAAATACTAATTTTTTTCATTAAAATGAAATATTTTATTTATTTATTTATAAATTAGTTTCTAATTAAACCAAGATAATTGATTAGTTCAATTATAAGGTAAATTAGAAACAAGTGTCTAATTAATTAGTGATTAAAAGTTTGTTGATTCGTTCAATAAATTGTTGATAAACAAATATAATACAAAACAATAAAATAAATTATTTCTATATATGAGCATAAGTTCGCTAAATGTTAGAAAAAATATTTTCTTATTTTGTATACTCTTCTTTGATTCCTGAAAATTTGTTTTTCAAGACAATGCCTATTATCAAGCAAACACGTAAGCTTATTCGATGCGAGTCACAGAAGAGACGAATTAGTAGCATGTATGTGCAGTTAGTCAACATGCGTCTAATTCCTGGAGATGGTCTAACACAACATGTTATTGTAGTTAATAACATGATGAAAGCATTATATTTTAGAGGTTGTCTAGCTTACGCAGATGATGAAGTAAAGTACATGACTTTGCTTACGACATTACCTCAACTTTAAGGCAAACTATTACGAATGCTCTGGAATAATATGCCTGAGAAGACTTATAATTTAGTAGTGATGACATTTATTAAAAAGATGCATAGAAGAGAGTAGATTAGTACTTTATATCCTATAGGTCTTCCAATGGAAATAGTAAGATCTATTGTAAATCGAGCTTCGCAAAGTGTGTCACGTGAACTCGTGAACTCTTTTCCACATAGGGTTCGTTACCTATAGACTGTTCGTAGGTTGAAGAACATTAACTACTATAGGTTTTTTTTTTTTTGTAGAAGCACAAGGCCTTAATATTTATGCAATATGTTTACATGAATTTTATATAGGAATTCATCTAGAGTAAAGTAATTAGGATTCAATTGTTGTATGAATGATAATTGAACACATTTGGGAACTTTTGATTTCGTAAGCAATTGTAATCGAATTATTTGCTCTATGAACGATTAATGTGACATTAACATGTATATATATTTCTTTCTTGTTATAGAAATTTAGAGTTTCGATAATGGCTACTGCTTCGAAGAATATAGTTGCTGAACTCAATAGGGATGAGAAACTCAATGGTGACAATTACGAGATCTGTAGTATGAAAATTCAATATGTACTAAAAGAGCAAGAGGCTCTAGAACCATTAAACCTAACCATGAACATTCCCGAGAAGGGCACAAGAGCCCAACATAAAAGGGACCGTGATGCGTATGACTTATGGAAAAAGAAAAACTCTTTAGCTCACATCACGTTGCTGAGTAGCATGGATAATGATATCATGCGTGAGTTCCGTAAGTTCAAAACTACAAAGGGCATGTGGTCCGGATTGGGTGCTCATTTTGGAGGTGTTTCAGTGACCAAAGTGAGGTCACTTACAATTAAGTTTGATACTTATAAGAAGCGCCAGATGATTCAATGCAAAAGAATTTGAGGAAAATGTCCAAAATGGTAAGTGAGTTACGTGATGTTGGTCATGAATTGTTTGATGAACAACAAGTACAAGCTGTGATTCATTCACTGCCTCAAAGTTGGGAGCATATGAAGATGCACCTAACTCATAATGAAAACATCAAGACAATGG
This sequence comes from Erythroxylum williamsii, assembly GCA_027564335.1. Lineage (NCBI taxonomy): Eukaryota > Viridiplantae > Streptophyta > Magnoliopsida > Malpighiales > Erythroxylaceae > Erythroxylum > Erythroxylum williamsii. The sequence continues at coordinate 76 of JANITW010006205.1, read as the reverse complement.
AAGATGCTACGATGCATCTTATCTTGGAGGAAGAGCGTCTTGAAGCCTCAAAGATGTCTTCTGAGTCATATGCAGT
>JANITW010006036.1:0-10689 GCA_027564335.1 Erythroxylum williamsii | reverse complement strand
AAATTGAGATCACTTTTTTATTTTATGTTGCCCAACAGTCAATTATGTGAAACTCTTTCAAAAAATTCTTTTTTTAAATGACACTTAAATAATCAACTGATTTAATAAAAATTTCATATAAGATCTAAAAAAATTATATTAACAAAATTGTACTAATATAAGCCCAACCAATCAAATGCTAAATAAATGCAAGAATATGTATTATCGGACCTTTCAAAACTTTGTAATTTAGGGAGACTAGTATAACTATTGTTGTTGTATAAGTAAAAAAAATTAAAATTTTGATTAAAAAATCATTTTCAAAATTTGTGTAATTTCAGTAGTATTAATTTAATTTTTAAAAATTTTATCTATACAATATAAATTAAAAATTAAAAAACAAAGAATTTATGTAAATTAGGTATAGTTTTTTTTATTTATGGTTAGTTTTATGAAAGAAAAAGAAAAAAGAAGGGAAAATGCCAAGTAGGATAGGCAAGAATGTGTGTGTTTTACTGAGTCAGGAGTTGAAAATTATAACGAAAGGGGAGTCAAGATAAGAGAAGAGGAGACCGAAGAGAGATGCTGCAGCTCAACACAAATCTTTCTTCCCTACGAACCCAACCCAATCCAACCTTCGCCTTCTTCAAAAAGCTTTTGAGTTGTCTCTTTCACTTAAGATTACAAGTTCTTTTGTGGTTGAATTGATTGAATTTTCAAGATTCGGTGTCTGAGGTTTGGATTAAAGAAGAAGAAGAAGCAAAGTTAGATCTGTGGATGGACTGAGCGGCGGCGGCCCTCGGAGGAACTCAACAAAATTTTCTTGCACGGCAGCTCCGCCTCTCCCTTTAAAAGTTACTTTTTTCTGCTCAGCCTAAAAGGTTCACCTTTTTTAATTTCCTTTTTTTTTTCATGGGTAGGTAGGAGTTGAGTTCTGTTAATATCTTCTGTGTGGTTAAAGATTCTTGCTTTTATGATGCAACTTCACTAGAAGAAGAAAGTAACAGAAGGGTCGCAGTTGTAATATGAAGGCTCTTAGATTTCTGTGATCTTTCCTTGTAGAGCAAGGGAAGTTTTTGCAGATTTTGGGTGATTTTTGTGGAAGGATATAGTAAAGAGAGATGGAGGAGGTAGGGGCGCGAGTCGCTCCTCCGCTGTACAGCCACAATACTTCGTCGTCTAGCAGATGTTGCGAAGGAGCTTCCATGGCTAAAAAGCGAGATCTTGCTTATCAGATTCCTAATTTTCCGTACCAACAACAGCAGCATCACAACAAAAGTGTCAACTGGAATCCAAATGCTTGGGATTGGGATAGTGTGAGGTTCGTGGCAAAGCCGTTGGATCCTGACGTTTCGCACTTGGGAACTTCTTCTACTTCCCGCCGTGAACATCGCAACAGCAAACATGACTTTCCCTTCAGTCATCATGAAGACGACGAAGCTCTTCGGCTAAATCTAGGTCGAGGCTTGAATACTGTGGAGGAATCCCCTGCTAGACCCAAAAAAAAGGTTCGCCCCGGATCTCCCGGCACCAGTTCATATCCAATGTGTCAGGTTGATAACTGCAAGGAAGATCTCTCCACTGCAAAAGACTATCATCGCCGTCATAAAGTTTGTGAATTTCATAGCAAATCCTCTAAAGCCTTAGTGGGGAAGCAGATGCAGAGATTTTGTCAGCAGTGCAGCAGGTTTGTCTTGTCATTACTGCAGCGTTCAAACCTTCATCTTCCACTTTCATAATTTCTCGCTCTCTCCTTTTTCCTTTTAGAATTTGAAAGCTTCATCAGTACTTGACGATTTCTCTTACTTTTTCTCTGCAAGATTTGGATAATCACGTTCTTTACCATCAGAGTGTTCAAGTATTGTTTGTTTAAAAAAAAAAATAGATTCATGCCAAGTGACCTTGGTTCAATACTTTTTATCCAGGTTCCATCCCCTGTCAGAGTTTGATGAGGGTAAGAGAAGTTGTAGGCGAAGGCTCGCCGGACACAACCGGCGAAGAAGAAAAACCCAGCCAGAGGATGTTTCCTCTCGGTTGGTCCTCCCTGGAAACGGGGACACTCAGACTGCAGGAAATGGAAACTTAGATGTTGTTAAGTTATTGACTGCTCTCGCCCACATTCAAGGTTGCAGAATTTTTATCTTATGTAACTCCTGATCTCTGTTCTGATGTTGTGCTGAAACTTAAAATGTCATTTAACAACTTGCAGGAACGAATGAGGACAAGAGTGCCAACTATCCAACAGGTCCGGATAGAGATAAACTCATTCAGATTCTCAGTAAAATAAATTCGCTACCTTTGCCGATGGATCTTGCTGAAAAACTGTCTGGGAATTTAAGTAGGAAAATCACTGACCAAACTCTGTCGGAGCACCAAAACAAATTGCATGTGTCTGCTGCTTCTCCATCAATTGTGGACTTGCATAAGGTTCTTTCAGCTACTTTGGCAGCTTCTGCACCTGATGTCCTTGCAGTTTTGTCACAAAGAAGTAGCCAGAGCAGTGACAGTGAAAAATCTAAAGTAACTAGCTCTGGTCAACTGACTGGTCCTCATCAGCAAAAGAGACCACATCTGGAATACCCTTCTGCGGCTGGTGAGAGAACTAGTAGTTGCTATCAATCTCCTGGTGAAGATTCCGACTGCCATATTCCAGAAACTCGTCCTACTGTACCACTACAGCTCTTTAGCTCCTCACCAGAGAATGATAGCCCACCAAAACATGCGTCTCCTAGGAAGTATTTTTCTTCCGATAGCAGTAATCCTATTGAAGAGAGATCTCCATCGTCATCTCCTCCTTTTGTGCACAAATTATTCCCACTCCACAGTATGGCGGAAACTATCAAGTCAGAAAAGACGTCAATGCATGGAGACATCAGTGCGGATGTTAAAGGGAGTGAGGCTGAAGGTTGTGCGTTGCCTCTTGAACTCTTTAAAGGTCCCAGTAGAAGCAATGCAAATGGTGCATTTGAAAGCTTTCCCTGTCAAGGTGGATATACTTCTTCCTCTGGGTCAGATCGTTCACCTTCTAGTCAGAGTTCGGAGGCTCAGGTGACTTTTCTTTAGCAATGTCTGGATTTTTTTCTTTTGATGGTTTGTGTTCATTCATTTCTTAGTTTCATTACTACCTATTTGTGTAAACATTTTGTCTGTATGTTTCTATACAGGATCGAACAGGTAGAATAATTTTCAAACTATTTGAAAAAGATCCGAGTCACTTTCCAGGGACATTGCGCACACAGGTGAGTGTTGGGGACATTATGGGATATTCACTGCTTTGGTTTTCAGGTGTTTGTCTGCATTTTAAGTCACAGTAATACCTGCTTTTGGGGATCATCATAATAGTTTGCACTTGTTTCAGATTTACAATTGGCTTTCCAATAGTCCATCAGAAATGGAGAGCTACATAAGGCCTGGTTGTGTGTTTCTTTCAATTTATTTGGCAATGTCATCTTCTGCCTGGGAGCAAGTGAGTGCAATGCTTTAATGATGTTGTGAAATATTACAAAAGCCTTGTGCTAAGTACTTGAAGGCCATATTTTGTTGTGTAGCTTGACAGGAATCTGCTTCAGCAAGTTGATTCTTTAGTTCAGTGTTCGAATTCTGATATATGGAGGACTGGAAGGTTTTTACTGCAGACAGGCAAGCAACTGGCATCACATAAAGATGGTACGTAGATGAAAAATGGGCAAGAGATTTATTGTCTTTTTTTTTTGGTAATTCAGTGAATATATAAATAAATAAAGAAAGATATGTACAATCAAGAGATTTGCGAGAATGCAAACTCTAGTCTATACAAAGAAACCTAACATGTGTGCACGAGGAACCCTATAAATGCTCCCCTTGCCTACACAACCAAACAACAACCTAAGATTTCTCAGCCCTCAGATGTCCATAACAAGGAGCACCTTACCAAATTACAACAATTCCTAACATTAGGTTCTGCCTCCAAACTAATCAAGATTTATCTTCACTACATAATCAGGGAGTTTCATATTAGGAAAGAAGACATCGCTTCTACAGATCACAAAGTTTGCTTGTTTGCAAAGCGTTACTGCAATGCTACTGTTCTGTTACACAAGGAGAGAAATGTTGACATTTGTGACACTTTGCTCTTCAATACTTCTTGGAGATATCATCCTCTCTTACCTGAAGTTTGTCATATATTTTATTTTTTTCTATATCAATTTCAGAAATATTTTCTTATGTTCAAGTTAACATTTTCTCAAATTAATATCGCAAGTAACTGACTATTTCAGTTATTTGTGTTTTGTGTATTCACAATTCAGGGAGGATTCATTTATGCAAATCATGGCGTAGTTGGAGCACTCCAGAGTTGATTTCTGTTTCTCCAGTGGCAATTGTTGGTGGGCATGAGACTTCTCTTCTGTTGAGGGGGAAAAATCTTACTTATCCTGGAACTAAGTAAGCAAAATTGTTCTTCTTCTTTGTTCCTGTTTTGATACTCTCTGTCTTTGGGATAATGATTGATCATTTCTCCATGTTTCCTATATTGTTTACGAACACTTTGGCCAGGTTTCTGTGCACTGATATGGGAGGTTACACATCTCTTGAAGTCAAATCATCAACTTGTGCAGGAAGCATATATGATGAGATTAATGTGCTTGATTTTAAAATTCATGTCACATCTCCTAATGTTTTAGGTCGCTGTTTCATTGAGGTAAGACATCAGTCAGTTAATATGGTATTGAGCTATGACATACTCCTTGAGTAATTTTTTATTTTGTGAATGACATTGTGGATCCTATGGAACAGGTGGAGAATGGCTTCAAGGGAACTTGTTTTCCTGTAATTATAGCGGACGCCAGCATCTGCAACGAACTAAGACTCCTGGAAAATGAGCTTGATGAAGAGGCTACAACATGTAATATCATTTCAGAAGGACATGCAAGCGACTTTGGACCCCCTAATTCAAGAGAGCAAATACTCCATTTCTTGAATGAACTTGGATGGCTTTTTCAAAGAAAGAGACCTATGTCTGAGATTCCAGATTACTCATTAGGCCGCTTCAAATTTTTGCTTGTTTTTTCTGTTGCAAGAGATTACTGTGTTTTGGTCAAAACAATTCTAGATATGCTGGTGGAAAGGAATTCAGATGGAAGTGGACTTTCCAAGGAATCATTGGAGACACTTTTGGATATACAGCTTTTGAACCGAGCTGTAAAAAGGAGGTCTCTGAAAATGGTGGAGTTGCTCATCAATTATTCAGTTAAGAGTGATAACACTTCTAACCGGTTCATATTCCCACCCAATCTTGCGGGACCTGGTGGCATTACACCATTGCACTTGGCTGCTTGTACATCAGGCTCAGAGGATTTGGTTGATGCTTTAACAAATGACCCACATGAGGTAAGATTATGGACATTTCTGTTTCTTCATCCCTTGCATTTCGTATGCGGTCTTTTTGGCCTTTAGATAGTTTTTCCATTTGGCATTTATGAAAACCAAAGCTTCAGTTTGACAGCATATTTTATTTCTTGTTTGCATGGTATTGTTAAAAGTTTCATTTGGTTTATCTTTCAATTGTGCACTTCCAAAAAGTCTATCCCTTACTGCAGGTTGGATTGTCTTGTTGGAAAAGTCAGCTGGATGCAAATGGCCAGTCTCCACATGATTATGCTATTATGACGCAGAACCACTCTTATAACACACTTGTGATCCAAAAACTTGCTGACAAAAGAAATCACCAAATTTCTGTGACAATTACAAATGAGCTAGAGCAGCCATTGTCAGCTGCAGAGCAAGAACGTAAGATAATCTCCCACTATCAGCAAGGACGGAGATCTTGTGAGAAGTGTGCAACAGTGGCAGCAAAGCACTACAGGGGGGTTCAGGGATCAAGGGGCTTACTCCAGCTCCCGTACATTCACTCAATGCTAGCAATTGCTGCTGTCTGCGTATGTGTTTGCCTATTTCTGCGTGGTGCCCCAGATATTGGCTTAATTGCTCCTTTTGAGTGGGAGGATTTGGATTATGGAGCCATTTAGAGACAATAGGGAAAACGTTGTCAGAAGTGGAAAAGGAGTGGAGTCAATATGAAGCTAGGGGGCAGCTACTGCCAATTTTAAGCTGGCGTTCTTTTCATCTCCAAGAAATGGCAACCCAGAAGATTAACTCTTTTGTACGGGAATATAACGGGTGGACAAGATGCGTGTTTTCATTGAAAAAGAGTTGGTAAAACAAGACTTCGAGTGGTTTTGCATGTTACTAGATTGGCAACTAGTTATTACTTTGTGACAAACCTTATGGATATACACATTTTGGCTCATTTTTGGATCAGTTGCTCATGAATCTTTTATGAGTTCCTTTATAGAGGTATTTTGGTTTAAATTGTGTAAGTGCTGGGGTGAAATTACATGGGGAAGTGGAAGAGATGGCACAGGGCGAAGAACTGTTAAGTAAACTGAAGTGCAAAGTTCTCTTTCAAAGAAGATGGCCAAGGCAAGTATATCTTGTTGAAGATTTAATAGGTTTTTCCTTGTGTCTGATTATACTTAATTAATCTATTTTTGTTTTAACAAATGATAAGGAATCCAGTATTTCTGACTTTTGTACTTTAATTTCTCCACTGTAAAGTTGATCGATTAGGGGATCAATGATACAAGCTATATTGTAAGATAATATAGTGAAATATTGTTTGATCACAGAGGAAATAAAATGCATGGTGCTTTCCCTTTCATTTGGGATGTTAAATCTCGTCTCTCTTCTCTACTTTTTATGTCTTCTGTAGATTCTTGAATAGTTTGTATGATAACTATTGGAAGAAGAATGTTGTTCATTTGCCAAACACTGTAAATTCACATGATCCTGGATGTTCTCATACTGGGAAAAGATGAGATGGTTTAGCGAACGGTAGGATATGTATGTGTGCAGATGATAACAAACTTATGATATGGGCTGGCTTTGCTTGAAGTTGGTGGTGACACTATGTGATGCAGTATTAACTTCTGATCGATGAACTGATTTTGGAGAGTTCTTTACCAAACCAATTACGCAGCCATTGCATATGCACTCTGCTCTCACTTGGTAATGGAGCAAGTTTAGTTCTTGAGAGTATAGATGCATATACCTCTTATAGTGTAATTGAAAAAAGGCTCATCCTTTGTGTATTTCCAAAGGTAAGGGACAATGGTTTGTTATTTCAAGCGCATTGGTACAATTAATAGATTATAGATACAGCTTATTGTTTCAGTCTTGTCTTTTGCTGCATATGTACATATCAAGAGATCAGGTAGTGAGACTGCTGAAACAAGATACCATAAACTAGCTTTATTCTGAGATTTAACATATAATTGAAACATAATATAGATATCACACTTCTTGGACAGATTTAATCAAATACACAACGCATGATGATGATGATGAGCTAGAGCTGATCATCATATTGCATCATCAACAATAAGCACTTGTAGACATCTTTATAACTATACAAACAGAATTGTCAGTAGCCATATATATATTTATGCGACCTTGAACATAGTCTATCAACTCGTAGCAGTTTCAGTTTCAGTTGTGATAATTATTGACAGGTCTCCTGCCTTCGCCCCCTCTGGTAACACTTTGAATAAGGACTTCACCAACACCTTGTCCAAGGCCATCAACAAGGCCACCAATGAATTCACCCACAACCTGAGAAGCCAGCCGAACAGCAGTCACTAGCATGTTGGATTTTTTAGGTCCCTTTCCATTCACCATTTCCTTTGCACAAACTGCGTGCAGATGATAATCACATACACAGCACCGGTACACTCTCCCCAATCTCTTCCTGTTACAAACTCCACACGCAAAACCTGGGTCCCCGTTCACGGCAAGTGACAGGATTTTGAGGGGATGCTGGTGGATTGATATGTTAATCTCAGTGGACAACATGGCACAACAAGGGTGCATCTGATAACCACACGGGTTGCATCTGAAATTGTATCCTTTGGTTGCCTTTCCACAAACGTCACACTTGGATTTCTTCACTGTATATTATGTGTATAGCAACAGAGGTTACTCTAGAGTTACTTTATAGGCTTATAATTTATGCCTATATGCATGCAGTAAGCATGTGAAATAATGATCGTAAATACTTATAGCAAATAACTTACCTGGTTTAGAAGAGAAGAAAAGTTGGTGTTGCATGTGGAAAGGGTGAGCCTTAAGAGCAGGAGGAGCCAAGGCACAGAACTCATGCAGCTGAAACTCGCATTGTTGACAAGCGAAGCGCTTGCCAGAGCCATACTCCTTGCAGCCTGAACATTTATAAGAGTCATGGAGTTCAAATTGAGACACAGGGTGTTGTTGATGACCTGAGTGCAGTATTTGTTCCCCAGCAGGATTAGGAGAGGTTGGGAATTCAATCAAGTAGGACTTTTTGGGTAAATTTGTATTTCTTTGCGGAGGAGAGTCAAGGAGTTCCATAGAAGTAGAGCCAAGCTTCTTCCTAGGAAATGAAGTTGTTTTCTTGAGACTCATGTTATATGTATCCTGAGTGAGAGAATTTGGGGTGGTCCGTAGGGTACATTGGTGGGAGAAAATGGCTCCGCAGATATGGAATATTTATGCTGGAAAGTTGGCTCACACACACTGTGCAAAAGGGTAAGAGGAGGAGGCTATACCAGTACCCTGTAGCAAAATCATACGCGTATTCACTGCTGACACTGAATGCAAATATAGAGAGAGAGTAAAGACTGCATAAATACTATTACTAATGTGAAATGAAAGGAAGGATCAAGTTAAGATAATAGAAACTTGGAAAAGGGGTAATGTCTGTATTTCGAGAGGTTAACACAAGAATTTCGAGGAAGGGCCCCTTCCCCTGACTCTTGTGTACGTTTGATTCCCTTTCTGGGCATTTTGAAGAAAGAAGAAACTCAATAAAGGAGCAAAGAAATTGGTGCCCTGTGATTCCCACCACTCACAATACCCTTTCCTCCATTTGTCAAGCTTTCTTTTCTTTCTTCCTCCTTGAATTTTCTTCTATTTTATAGTTTTTTTCTTTTTGTAATTAGACCTACTTATCATTGACATGGCTATAAATAGAATTTTCTATAATAGTTTTTTTGTGATTGGTTAGAGACTAAGATATAGCTAATACATTGCATTGAGGTATCTGTTTTTAAGCAACTCTTTTTCTCTTCAAAGACTTTATAGGCACAGAATCCAAACCCTACATTACAGACTTTTATGATATTCCATATCCTTTTAAATTTCTGTAAAGCCATACTTTTACCTCCTCCATTGTTATGATTGTTTGGAAATTTTGGTCCGGAATCACTTGAGATAGGGATGTGCACTCCTCTCGCATGTCCTGTAAATTGAATGATTAACTACATAGTGAGTTGTAGAGAATATTTGGACAACAAAATTTCCCCATACTATCAATGATTTCTTGGACTTTCCTCGAAGGTAGAGTGATTCTCCAAACTCCAATTATTCGGTTTCTTAAGTATTCTACAATCACAAGTGATTCCCATTTTGATCAGGTAGGAAATTGACAAGTGTCATCCCTGGACATAAACACTATTTTAGATAGCTACTAACTATCCTATCTCACACTTGGATTTAATAGTAATCAAGTAATTCTTAAGAGAGCTTGTCAGGTATATTGCATGGCATTCTGTGACAAAATCTCGAGCGATCTTTGAATAAGAGAGAGAGAAAACAGATCAAAGAAAGGTAAGAGTAATTTATATGGAAGATTGGAGTCATGGTTCTTGGATAATCAGATGGAGACATGAATTGTACAATAATATATCACATCAATTCAAATCTGATGGTTGACAGGTAGCTCTAACGCTGTAATAATCATCTCAGGATCGAAGAAGCTAATTAAAATGGGAGCTGATGATACACAAACCTTCTTGTTAATAGTGTTGATAAAAACATGCTTCCCTAACCGTTTCCTAATGAGGTTCACTCAACTGCACATCGAAAGTTGATTCTGCAGAGGAAACCATTCGGCATAAAATCTTGACAGTTGGATTGTTCTTCAGCTACAGTAACATCACATTTGCACTTTATATGATTGTAGGGATATTGTTAAGAATCTGAAGTTTTCACTAAAGCTAAATTTATCCAACCTCAGTCACCATCTTAAACCACCATATACTCGTCACGAGACTTTACCATTGATCTGTCAAGAGGTGAAGTAGGCAAGGATGCAGATGTGGAAGTAAACTAATTATTCACACGTAATATAACTTTCTTGCTTTTATCTGCCAGCACCATGTAAGCCTTGACCAGCTCTTCCTTCACCATGAAAAGTACAGAAGCTGCAAAAACGCTCTGTACTATTTTTGTGCTCATCCCCTTGTAAAAACTTGGCAATCTCTCATATTGCACCATTTTGAATATCGCATCAAGAGTACCTGAATTTATAAAAAACAAGACAGAAAGCCCCATTATTCTAAGTTCTCACCAGTGATACTCCAATTATTTCAACATGCAATATACAAGGATACAAAGCCAATGCACACGTTAACGATTAATAAAGTAAAAAAGATAAGACAAAATGAAAATTTTACTCTATTTTTGTTTATTAAAAACTATTTGTAATAATAATACTTGAAATTTCCCTTCAAACACGAGAAAATGCAAGATAAAAATGGCAAGTAGGGAATGGACAAGGGATGTGGATCTGGTTTGATAACTAGTTTGAGGTAAGCCCTATTATTCACAACTTTGAGTTTCTTCATTTAAGGAATAAAT
>JANITW010005914.1:0-10696 GCA_027564335.1 Erythroxylum williamsii | reverse complement strand
TCACGGAACTCCACCAATTTCATTTCTAACATTCAGTCAATTTACCAAGTCATACCCACTAGGATATTCTCAAGAAAACCCTCAAAATCAGTGCCACTATCCTCTAGATCCAAATTCACCCATTAGGCTCAGTTTTTAAAACCCCAATAGCATTTCCTTAAATTCAAAAATCTCACAATTATACATCAATGATCAAGAAACAACCCTTAGGTTGTAATAGCAATCTAAACCCAACTTTCATTCAATATTAAGATCTCACTCATTTGATTTTAAACTTTCTTTCTTTACCACAATTGTAGACCCCTCTCTCTAGTTTATAACGAATCAGACATCACCTCAATCGGAGGTCTACACCATTAGTTATGTCCCAAAAACTAAAATAAACCAATTCAGAAATATGTCTTCGCCGCGACCTCAAGACTCTCGCCGCAGCGTCCTGGAGTCGCTAGGCTCGGCGTGAAAAGACGCTCGCCGAGGCGTCTACACAGTGCCTCGTCGCGACGTCCAACTTTCCACTGGTCGCGACGTCCCGCTCGTCGTGGCAAACTGCTCGTCGCGGTGTCTACGCACTTCGCGGCGTACGCTCGTCGCGACGTCCAATTATTCTCTCATCGCGACGTGCGGTCCTGGATCGTCTTCTCCGATTTCCTTTTTACCTTTCTCTCTCTAAAAATTCAACCATAACTCAACACAACTACCCCAATCTTTCACATTTAACCACAAAAAAATGCATTAATCTAACAACTCATCAACAATAAAAACGATTTACTTACCAAATCAAACTCTCACTCCAAAACTCCTGCAAATCTTCCTCAACTTGCTGCTCCTCTCTAAACCCACGGCCATCTCCCAACATCTCATAAATCTTCATCCTCTCTTTAGGGTTCAAGCTTGGTCTTAACACAAAGAAACAAGCAAGCACAAGGGAGAAGCAAGAATCGGGTGGAGAGGATCGAAGATCAACCAAAGTGAGAAGAAGAAATCGTGCCCTAAGAGAGAGGAGGTAAGCTCTTTTCCAAGTTTTAAAATCTAAGGCATTTAAAGGTTAAACAATTATGCCTCTGGTCTTATCCCCCACAAAACATTTAAATCTCTTTCTCGTTTCACAATCATTTCCAGTCCAATTCGTCTCCAAATTTCAATGGCTCGACATATAAATTTTCTAAAATTGTATATCTAATTTTCCATGGTCGTAGTACAGTTATTTCAGTACTATACAGTCAGTCAGTCTGCCCCTCGAAAAATTTCCGATCCGGATATTCTCTCCCAATTTTCCAAAGAAATTTCTAAGGATCACAACCAACTAAAATCACTCCTAGAACATTTCAATTCAGATTTTCGAACACGATTTCTCAGAATTCATAAACAAATCAGATTCTCAATTAAAAGCCGGGAAATGTCATGCGTGCGTATACATATAAGTGCATGTGCCAAGTGACTCCGTCCTCTACAATTAGAGGCCAAATGAATGTTCATATCAAAGTATGCAATGTGACCTACTAGTCTGACCCAATTGACCAATTTACCCTTCCCATCAGGGATGGGATGTTACATTCACTAAGCCTCATGGCCTTCCACCGTCTCGTCCGAGCGATCACGCCATTCACTTACTACCTGGCTCTGGACCAATCAATGTTAAGCCATATTGCTACCCCCATTTCCAGAAGCAGGCTATGGAGCAATTTGTTGTGGACATGTTAGCCAAGGGCATCATTCAGCCCAGCACTAGTCCATTTTCTTCCCCGGTGCTTTTGGTACGGAAAAAGGATGGTACCTGGCGATTCTGTGTTGACTATAGAGCTCTCAATGCCATTACCGCTCATGATCGATTTCCCATCCCCACCATTGATGAGTTGTTCGATGAATTACATGGGGCTCACTATTTCTCGAAGCTTGATCTTCTGGCTGGATTTCATCAAATCCAGGTCCGAGTTGGAGATGAAGCTAAGACAACTTTTCGCACCCATGACGGTCACTACGAGTTCCTTGTAATGTCGTTCGGCCTCACCAACTCCCCGTCTACATTTCAGCGCTTGATGAACGATATCTTTCGCCCGTTTCTTCGCAAATTCGTCTTGGTTTTCTTCAATGATATACTCATCTATAACCCGAACTGGCAGTCTCATTTGCTTCATCTGGAACAGGTTCTTTCCTTAGTACGTGCGCATCAGTTAGTGGCTAAATGCAGTAAATGTCTCTTTGGAACTGTTTCCATTGGGTATTTGGGTCACATCATCTCTCGCGATGGTGTTTCGATTGATCCTGAGAAGATCCGCGCCATCCAGAGTTGGCCCATTCCCCGCACAGTTAAGGCAATTCGCGGATTCTTGGGCTTGGCCGGCTACTATAGGCGTTTTAGTCGCAATTTCGCCTCTATTGCAGGGCCATTGACTGACTTATTGCGTAAAGATAACTTCCAGTGGACCGAGCCTGCTGCTATTGCCTTCGAACAGTTGAAGTACTTGCTGAGTACTACCCCTATGTTGCATCTACCCGATTTTACATCTCCATTTACAGTTGAGACCGACGCTTCTGGCACAGGGATTGGCGCCGTTTTGTCTCAACACAATCATCCCGTGGCTTATTTTAGTCACCAACTTAGCCCACGAGTGCAGCAAGCTTCCACTTACCAGAGGGAGATGTTTCCTATCACCCAGGCCATTGCTAAGTGGAGGCAGTATTTGCTTGGCTGTAAGTTTACCGTTGTTACTGACCAACAATCCTTGAAGCATTTGACCGAACAAGTAGTTCAAACGCCTGATCAATAGAAGTGGCTCGACAAACTTATCGGTTATGATTTTGACATTGTGTACCGCCCAGGTAAACATAATAGTGCTGCTGATGCGTTATCTCGTGTGCATATGTCCAGTTTCCTTGCGTTGTCACAAGTGCAGTATACCTTGGTGTCTGATATACGAGAAGCTAATCAAACTAGCCAGGAGTTGCTTTCCTTACAGCAACGTCTGATCCGTGATCCTTTGGGACTTCCTGGGTTTGAGTTTTATGATGGGTTGCTACTGTTTCGAGGTCGTTTGGTGCTGCCTTCTGATTCCCCTTTACGCTTCAAGTTACTTGCTAAATTTCATTCCTCACCTGTCGGAGGACATGCGGGCGTCACCAGGACCTTTCATCGCCTTTCCTCTAATTTTTTTTGGAGGTCCATGCGCAAAGACGTTAAACGTTTTGTTCTTGAGTGCCACACTTGCCAACAAATGAAGGCTTCTACCCTGAGCCCTAGTGGACTTCTGCAACCACTACCAATCCCTGAGTTGGTTTTTGAATCGCTTTCTATGGATTTCATTGTTGGCCTGCCACCGTCCAAAGGAAAGACAGTCATCATGGTTGTTGTTGATCGCCTCTCCAAATATGGCCACTTTATTGGGTTACCATCTCATTTTTCCAGTGCCACCGTCGCCTCTGCTTTTGTTCAAGAGATTGTATGCCTTCATGGGATACCCGTGGATATTGTCTCTGATAGAGACGTTAGATTTTTGAGCAATTTCTGGAAAGAGTTACATCGTTTACAGGGCACTACTCTACGCATGAGTTCTACTTATCATCCCCAGTCCGATGGGCAAACGGAGGCCCTTAATAAATGTGTCGAAATGTATCTACATTGCTTTGTGGCTGATAATCCATCTTCTTGGATGAAGTTCCTTCCCTGGGCTGAGTTTTGGTATAATACTGCCTTCCAAACATTAGCCCAGATGACTCCTTTTGCTGTATTGTATGGTCGTGACCCTCCCACTATCTCCCGTTACATCAAAGATTCTACTGGTAACCCCTTGGTGGCAAGTCAGATGCTGGAATGTGACAAGGTTTTATCCTCGCTCAAGCAGAATCTTCAGAAGGCCCAGACTCGTATGAAACTCTATGCTGATCAGAGTCGATGCGAGGTAGTTTTTCAGGTGGGTGATTGGGTTTACGTGAAACTCCAGCAATTTCGACAACACTCCATTCGTTTGCAGCGACATAGCAAGTTGGGCAAGCGCTATTTTGGTCCTTACAAGATACTTCAATGTATAGGAGTCGTCGCTTACAAGTTAGAATTGCCGGAGTCAACTCAGATACATCAAGTGTTCCACGTCTCGCTCTTGCGCAAGTGCATTGGCCAACCCGACCAGCAGGTCACACCCTTGAATTTAGCTGATTCCAGTTCCTCTCTCGTTCTCCAACCCTTTGCTATTTTGGAGACCGGCTTGGTGCAGCGTGCCCAGTCCTTGGTGGAACAATGGAAGGTACATTGGGAGGGTCTGACTCTCAACGAGGCGACTTGGGAAGATAAGGATGTTTTGCTCTAGTCTTATCCTCACTTGCACCTTGAGGACAAGGTTGTTCTTCAAGGGGGAGGTACTGTTGTGAACGACGATGCTACAGCCCAAGGGCCCAACACCAATGATGACCCACAGACTACAAGGAGAAGTTTGAGGACCAGGTTCCCTCCTAAGAAGCTGGACGAATTCATACTCAATGCCACGTGTGCCACTGGGACCACAGAGGAATAACGGTGTGCACTTTCAGGGAATGCAGATGCTCTTTTAAGGAACGAATTGTAACAAAAAGAGGCATGCAATCTGTTATGAAAAACTGTCTCTCTCTCTCTTCCTTTCTTTTCTCATCCCTTTCTATCCATCATTAGCTTGTAATTCCTCGATGGAATAAATACAAATTTCCAGAATTTGTCGTCTATCCTCGCATTCCACTTGATTTACGTTTGATGTTATATAACAATCGCTAAAGCTGCTACTTCCTTCAAAATCTCTTTCCTCAAATTATCAACATCAGGCACACATAATCTTTGCCTTAAACATAATGTATCATCTCTCACTTCAAAATCAGAATCCAGATTCACTTTCAACTTCTCAATTAACTTTACTAATTCTAGATCTCTTCTCTGAGCCTCTTTAATTCTTTCAAGCAATATAGGTCTCAACTTCAATGTAACTATCAATGTTTCATTCTACCCAAATTCAATTCAACATTCAGTACTCTCAAATGAACTAGGCTCAGTAACCTCGATAATTGTACTAATGCATCAGCTACCACATTAGCTTTGCTAGGATGATGTTCAATTGTACAATCATAATCTTTCATCAATTATATTCATCTCCTCTGTCTCATATTCAACTCTTTCTGACTCAACAGATACTTAAAACTCTTATAATTAGTGAACACATGAAAATTTTCTCCATACAGATAGTGTCTCAAAATCTTTAAGACAAATACTACGGCAACAAGTTCTAAATCATGTACTGGATAATTAAACTCATGAGATCTCAATTGTCTCGATGCATTTTCTATTACTTTACCATGCTACATTAGTACACATCCTAAAACCTAGTGCAAAGCATCATTGTACGTAACATAACTTCCAGAACAAGATGGAATAACTAGCATCGGTGTTGTAGTTAATCGATGCTTAAGCTCCTCAAAAGTCCTCTGACAATCATCATTGTATCTGAAAAGCACATTCTTTCTCAGAAGTTTCATTAGAGGGGCTAAGATCAGTGAAAACCCCTCGACAAACCATTTTTAATAACTAGCTAATTCGAGGAAACTCCATATCTCAGACACATTTCTCGGAGCCTCCCACTTCATCACTGCTTCTACTTTCTTTGGGTCTACCAGAATGCCCTGTCCAGACGTTATGTGACCTAGAAATACGACTTGATCAAGCTAAAATTTGCACTTGCTGAACTTGGCATATAACTGTTTCTGTTGGAGTTGTGTAAATATAGTGCCCTGGAAAGCAAGTGTATTTACACGTGATAACTTGCATTGTCATGTTAATTCTTTGTGTTTTATATTCTTCTGGTAGACTTTTGTGATGTTTTGCATGTGTTTCTATGGTAATTTGTGTCTTTGTATTTTCTAGGTGATGAAACACCAAAGTGATGCAATTTGGAGTGAAATTGGCTAATCTGGAACTGAAGATTTCAACATGACCATGTTGAAGGTAACATAGTGCTGGCAGATTACTACCTGCGAATTTACCTTGGGATTTGAGCCTCAATAATAGCCCTCTTTGTTAACGAAGTCAAGTTGTGTGGCCATTGAAGTTTTATTTTGACATGTAATTGGGCCCCACTTTGTTCATTAAAAGACCATTATGAAGGGAGGCCCACCTCATTTAATGAAAAGGGGAGAAAACTTAGAAAGACTGCGGCAACTTTTGAGGGATTTTTTTTACAGAGGAGAAAAAGAACAAACGACTACATTAAAAAACCACTAGGGATGCGAAATAACGAGCCATGAAGATCCCGTTGAATGTGGGCCCAAACTAAGGACGGAGGCTTCGAAAGGAGATGTAAGCCCGGAGGAGCGAAAGCTGCAAGGGAAGCCAAACAATTTGCACTCTGATTCTCGTCTCAGTAGACGTGACGGACCTGGACCTCCCAGGGGCGGTGAAGGAGACATAAGATACCTGCAACCAAAGCATACTGGTCAGGAGCATAACCATGTGAAGTAGAAAGAATATTGATCACCTCGAGAGAATCAACTTCCAGGACAAGTCTTCGATAGCCTCGGTCCCAAGCCAGTTGTAGGCCCGAATGGACGCCCCAAAGCTCAGCTTCAAGAGGGGAGCCACGGCCAAGCCGATGGAGAAATCCACCACACCACTGGCCCTGAGAGTCCTGGAGCAAACCACCTGCAGTTGCCAGTGGAGGACCGTACCGAACAGCTCCGTCGGTATTGAGCTTCACCCAACCTTCCCGCGGTGGGGACCACTCGAGTTGGGGATTCTGATGAACCCCTGGACGTCGAAAAAACCGTCCGTTCGACAAGTCGAGCCCTGTGAAGCCAGTGGACGTAGTCGACAACCATGTGATGACCTACGACAGGCCACTGAAAATCTGACTCAAAAAACTATGATTACACCATTTCCACAGGAACCAGCAGGCAACCCCATACACCGTAGCCCATGGAGACTGATTAACCAGGGTGTGGGTGGTGAGATTTGAAGTCGCCCAAGCCACAACATCATACTGAAAAAAGTCGGGGTTGATAACTGCCGATGGAAACTGGGCCCAGAAGGCGTGGACTCACGAGCAATCGCGAAAAGTATGAAGGATGGTATCCTCTTGATCGTAGAAAGGGCACGTGCTGTCCGAGGAGAGGTGACGAGACACCCGCTGACAATTAGTCAAAAGCTTTTGTTTGACAAGCAACCACAGGAAGGTCTGAATGCGTTGGGGCCCATCTTAGTGCCAGATAAGCTCCCACAGGTAATGGCCATTGGTCGAGGGAAGACCTGTGATGAGGTCATAAGCAGACGCCGTCGTAAACTGCCCATTAGGAGTAGGCCCCCACAAGAAGGTATCCACCTCAGAGGGCATCAGGGGAGGAAGGGAGGCAGTCAGCACAGGGCAAACTATGGAGGGGAGGTACTTGTGGATAAGAGGCCAGTGCCAAGTGCCCTCAGGAGTAAGGTACGTCGACACCTTATCGTAAAGCATATGGGTAGGCACCGGGGCTCGCGCTAGAGAGGCTAGGGGTCCCCAATCTGAAAGCCAATTGTCGACCCAGAATAAGATGTTCCGCCCGGACTTCAAAGCCCACGTGATGCCTTGGCGTACAAAAGGCTAAGTAACTGCGATACCACGCCAAGTAGCCGAAGCCCCTGTCCTCTCGAGAGTGAGGGGGATATGGTCGAGGGGCAGCCGGTATTTAGCACGTAACACCCGAATCCACAGAGTTGTGGGGCGAGTGAGTAAAGCCCATCCTAGTTTCATCAAAAGAGCGTCATTCGAAGTCCGGATGTGTTTGAGGCCAAGACCCCCAGCATTCTTGGGCTGACAGATGTCGTCCCATTTAACCAGGTGCAGGGGCTGGCTCTCTGTAGAATTCCCCCAAAATAAATTTGCGCATGGTGCATTCCAGCTCGTCACAGAGTTGCCGTGGGAGGCGAACGGTTTGTATAGAGTAAAGCGGAAGGGCGGCAAGAACTGACTGGGCGAGCGTCACTCGCCCAACTAGCGACAGGGACTTGGTCATCCACCCAGAGAGTTTTTGACGAGCGGAATCTAAGATATGCTGATAGGTCCGCCGCGTGGTGCACTCATGAAGTAAGGGAACCCCCAAGTATCGGCCGAGATTTCGAGTATTGGTCATGCGTAAGCTGTGGCTCAGCCGCCGCACAGTAGCTGGAGCCACATTCTGGGAGAAGAAAATCCTAGTCTTGGCAACATTAACTTTCTGGCCCAAAGCTGCAGAAAAGGCCTCTAACGTGTTGGAAATGGTAAGAGCTTAGGCGTCCGTAGCTTCGGCGAAAAGGATCAAGTCATCTGCAAAGAATAAGTGGGAGATGGGAGGACCATCGGCATTGAATCGAATCGGGTTCCAGGAACCCTGGGCCACTGCCTGGGAGATGCTATGGCCCAGTCGCTCCATGCACAGTACAAAAAGATAAGGCGAAAGGGGATCGCCTTGACGAAGATCACGAGAGGGAGTAAAAGGGGAAGTCAAGCTGCCCTGCCAAGCAACTTGCATAGTAACCATAGTCACACACTGCATGATGAGGTGGAGCAGCTCCGCCGGTAGCCCAATGTGTTGCAAGGTGCTCCGGATAAAATTCCAATGGAGACGGTCATAAACTTTCTCTAGATCAACTTTAATGGCACGATAACCCTTCTTCCCGCGTTTCTTTTGCATGGAATGAATAACCTCCTGAGCAATAATAATAATATCCGTGATGTGTTGCTCTAGAATGAAGCTGCACTGAGTCTCCACCACGAGATTGGACATCAGAGGTTTTTAAATGGTTCACTACAACTTTGGAGATGACTTTATAAAGAACGTTGCAGAGACTAATGGGACGGAAATGAGCCATGGTAGTCGGGGAGGGGTTTTTAGGGATCAGAACCAGAACAGTATGATTCAAATCGGCGTCCTAGCGGTTTTGGGAAAAGATCTGAAGAAGAAAATGTATCACCGAAGGCCCAATCTTGTGCCATTGATTTTGGAAAAACAGCAAGGGAAAGCCATTGGGCCCCGGGCTTTGTTGGGAGGCATGGAAAAAACTCCTGTTTTGACTTCAACAGCATGAAGGGGCAGGGAGAGCTCCTAGAGCTTGGCGGTAGGAAGAGGAGGAAACTCAGGAATAAAGGGAAGCACCGGCGTGGTCGTCGTTTCCGAAGTATAAATCTGAGAGAAAAAGGAGTGAGCCAGATGACCAAGTTGGGCGGGGTCAGTAACTGGGGTCCCGTTAGCATCCAGTAGGCGCTCCACCGATAGTTTCTTCCGCCGAGCCAGCGTAACTGTATGGTAGAAGTGCATATTCCGGTCACCTTTTGAGATCCAATCACAACGAGCTTTCTGGTGCCAAAATAATTCCTCCTCGCACAGGACCTGACTCAGGTCAGCACTAAGCTTGGCCTCCAGAGCGAGAAGGGAATCAATGTTAGCGACCGTTATGTGACGTTGGATACCCTCCAGTCGCGCTAGAAGTCGGTGTTTTTTGTGGAAGATGTTGCCAAAATCTGTGGTATTCCAGCGTGTCAGCTTTTGGGAGAAAGCATCGAGCGATTTACTCATTGTAGCCTCGAGAGGAAGCCAGTGAGTTGCCACCACATTCGCAAAAGCCAGATGTGATAGCCAAGCATTTTGGAAACGAAAGGGCAGAACCTGCGGGGGGCGGGGCTTCGGAGGGCAGAGCTGAACCAGCAGGGGACGGTGATCAGACCCTAAAAAAGGGAGATGACGGTTCATCGTGTGGGGGAACTCTTGAAGCCAAGTGGAAGAACCGAGCACTAAATCCAGACGGGCTTTAAACAATCCATGGTGCCACGTGTATTTAGACCCAACAAAACCCAGATCATGAAGTCCATTATCATGGACCCAATCTTGGAAAGGCTTAGTTGCTATTCCAGTAGAGCGGGCCCGACCCAGTTTGTCGAAGGGGGCTAGTTTGGCATTAAAGTCGCCGCCGATAAGCCAAGGACGATGGGTTGTGCGGCCAACCCAACTAAGAACGGGCCAAAGCAAAGACTGGGAGCTTTGTTGAGGACTGGCATAGACCGCGGTAAACTCCTATGAGCTCTGCTCAAAGCGGATAGTGGTATGCACAAATTGACGATGGGCGATGCTGATGGATAGCTTCACGTCCTTGTTCTAAAGAATCCAAATCCCGCCCGAAAAGCCGACCGCTTCAACCCGAAAGGAGAGGTCAAAACCTAAAGCTTTAATAACAGCGGTAGCCCGAGGACCACTAATACGTGGTTCAAACAAGACCAGAATACTAGGCCTATACGTATGTAAATGATTACGCAAGATGGGCAGGAAGCGGGAACCCCCAGCTCCCTGGCAATTCCAGATTAAAATAGACATAATCATAAAGAAAAGGATAGAGAAACTAAGCTACGGTAGAGGTAGAGTCAGTACCTCCTACTGTAGCAGCCATTAGATCCTCGTCCAGGATGGTTCCCTCATGGGCTCCGTCGACCTGTGGTGGGAGGCGATCCTCATCTTGACTGGGGATTAGGTCTGGCGGTTCCGACCCAGGGTCGACCGTGGCTTCTTGAGGGTGGGACTCCGCTGGGAGCTCAACGCCCTCCATAGGGTGGAGGGAAGCCTCGATGGAGGGTTGGCGAGTGGCGAGAATAATGGGATCACACACCATATAGGTGTGGGAGGAGAGGCTGACTGCTAAGTGACGCTGCTGGGGGGTCGGCTGGAGAGGGGTAGGGGTCGCCGAAGG
>JANITW010005889.1:0-10697 GCA_027564335.1 Erythroxylum williamsii | reverse complement strand
GGAATAAAGAACTAGAACACTTATTGCAATCTCCTCCATTATTGTTCCAAATCCTTCGTTAATGTGAAAAAATAAAAACTAAAACTAAAAGCTTAGTAATAATCGACAATCCCTTACAGAGAACTATAATAACAGTATTAATAATTTAGGTTTACATAAAAGAGCTCTAATTTACACAAAAAAAACGCAAATACCTTTCGGATATTCACATGCATGTATCGGAGAAAGAGGGGAAGGAGGAGAAGGTACTTACCTATCGGAGGCGATGAGGAGGACCGACGGCAGCGAGCGGCGACCGACAGCATGCTTGGAGGAAGAGAAAGGAGGAAGAATCAAGCAGAGGAAGGAGGAAGAAAGGAGAGGAGCTAGGGTGCGTCTGCGTGAGGAGAGGGAGGAAGGAGCAGAGGAGTTTTAATTAAAACCAAAACGACGTCGTTTATGTTTAGTGAAGGGCACGTATCCGACGTTTTTGCCGATGCCTTTACCGACCGAAATGTTCATTGGTACATTTCCTCCACAATGTTCAACGGCCAAATGGTTTTTCATCGCAACACCTTTATTCCACAACCAATTTCGGCGATGGCTACGCATTTTCGGTAGGTATTTCCAACAGTTTGCATACCGTCGGTATTTTTCCATCGTAATTTCGCATTTTCCTTGTAGTGCCTACATCCAGATTCAAAACTCTTCTTAAAGTTTCACTATAATTCTTCTTTCAAGAAGAAAAATAACCTTTATACAATCTTTCTCAGTGAAGAGAAACTCTTTTACAATCTTATTTTAAGGTAAAGAGGAACCTCAATCTCACTTGTATTATCCCTAAATACAATAATATATTACCTCAACCAAATATTACAGTGCAAACATATCTCACCTTATCACTTGATAACTTTAAAATGGCATACTCACACAAATATGACACAATCATGCTTAAATGATTGAAAAACTCTTCGAAATATGTGTATACAACACTCAAAACCTTCTTACTATAGATTTTTTACTACAAATCCATGAAGATCTAAGGCAAATGATTATTTAAGTCAAAACTCAAACCTAGTTTATTTCTTACTGTATATCCATGAAGTTGTCTTCCATAAATAAATTTCTCCATTTTTAAGTGCACAAAACTAAAAAAGTCAAGATTTTAAAAGCTCAAACCTTAAACTATCAATGTACATATCTTTAACAAATAGAAATAGAAAACATGGATTTCTAAAACTTATTAAATTCAACTAAGGTTTTAGTTCATTCTAGAACTTCTTCAAGTTCATGAATCAAATATGAAACAAATTCACTTGTAAAAGAAGATAGATTCTACCAACCAAGTAAGAATTGGTGTTGTAGGAGTGTAGAGGAGTCTACAGAGTTTACATAGGTTATGATGGAAGTGTTGATCAAAATCAATTTATCCATATTTTCAATGCACAAAAGTAAGAGAGTCAAGATTTTAACAGTATCAAACCTTAAACTATCAATGTACATATCTTTAAGAAATAGAAATAGAAAACATGGCTTTCTAAAACTTATTAAATTCAACTAAGGTTTTAGTTCATTCTAGAACTTCTTCAAGTTCAAACAACTTTCACATGTAAAAGAGGATAGATTCTACCAACCAAGTAAGAATTGGTGTTGTATGAGCATAGAGGAGTATACAGAGTTTACATAGGTTATTACGTTTATCTTAATATGTTTCAAATTAACTGCTTGAATTGTGACAAATATTCTTTTTAGACCAATAATCAATGTTACAATTAGATGAGATCTTTCCCTTGAATCAAAGTTTAGTAATCTTGAATTTCTCACTTTTATATTCAATTGATTTAATTTGATTTCTTGTTAATTTTAGTTAATTAGTTAATTAATCAAAAACCCCCCAATTTATTTTATTATTTGAAATTAAAAAACTAGTGTTTAGTTCTCTTAAGATTCGACCTAATTCCATGACTATTACCAAATTTTGGAGAATCGAAATTATTTTGAGTGCTTCGATAACTTGATCATGTTCCAAGAAAGAAATGGTAGCCAGTGGTAGATCAATGATCAATTGGGTCTCTGGCCTAGCTAGCATCAGAGTATACACATAAGTCTAATAAAGATGAATGACTAAAGTGAAGCTTATAAAAGAAGGTGCCTCGAATGTAACAGAGTATATGAAGAACAACAAAAAAGTGAGTGGGACGAGGTGCAGACATGAACTAACTGCCAATGTGAACAACTTAAGTAATATCTGGATGAGTGACAATAAGGTATATAAGACTACTAATTAGTTGTTAAAAAAGTGTACCATTACTCAGAGGAGTTGCACCTATGGCAAAGATATGATCATTAGAGTTGAGTTGGGTGCTAGCAATCTTAGTGTCAGTTAGACCAGCATGAGAGATAAGATCAGTAGCAGCCTTAATCACTAGAAGATACTTTAAGACATAAAAAATAGCTTAGGGGACCTACATCTTTCACTTCAAATTGTTGATGAAGATACGATTTGAGAGTAGCAATCCCCTAAATGTCATCAACATATAGAAGGGGAAGAGTGCACTATTGATCTATTTTTCAAATAAACAAAACATAATCATAAAATTTGGATGTAAAGCCAAGAAGGCTTATGTCGGAGCTAAATTTAGCAAACCATGCTCTAGAAGCTTACTTAGGCCACATAAGGCTTTGCAAAGATGACAGACTTTATTAGGTGGATAAGTATACCCAAGTGGAGGTTGCATATATACTTCTTTATGAAGATCACCATTAAGAAAGGCATTCTTGACATCCATTTAGACCAATTCTGAATGCTTGCATGTTACTATAGCAATAAGATTGTTGACTGAAGTTAGACGAGCGATTGGAGCAAAGGTCTCTTTATAATCAATTCCATATTCTTAAGTAAACCCCTTTATAACCAATCATGCTTTGTATCTTTCGACTAATCATCAACTTGAATCTTGATATTGTAGACCCATTTATAGCCAATAACAAACTTATTTGGACGTAAGTCAACTAATTCCTAAGTGATGATGTTAGAAAGAGCCCGTAATTCTTTTGCTATTCCATGTTGTCATAATATTTAGAGCTGGCCTCGTGATAGGTGCGAGTTTCATATAGAAAGACAATAGTGGAATAAACATGGAAGTCTTTAAGATGAACAGATGGTTTACGTACTTGAGAGGATCGACAGAGGGGTTATGGAGACTCAGTAGATTCTTATGAATGAATAGAAGAGGAAGAGCTATTTGGTAAAGTTGGAGGAGCTGCAGTGGGAGAAGATACAATAGAATTAGGCATTGGTTATGTTAAAATGCTATAGCTATAAGACAGATATGGAGAAGAACTATCAAGAAAAAAGGTATGATAGGGTTAGAAAAAACTTGTTTTGAGGGTTCACTTACTTGAAATTTTGATATTGTGGAAAACTTTTTATGTTCCCAAAAAAGTGACATATTGAGAGATTCGAAGTCTTTGAGATAGTGGATCCCAACATCTCTATAAAATAACATAAACATGATCTAGGTTAAAATTTAGTGTGCTCATGAGGTTGTAATTGAATAAAGCATGCACATCCAAAAAATTTATGAGACTAATAGTTAGGAGCACATAGACAAATTACCTATGATAGGAGAATGTGATTGATAGTATAGACAACAGTAAAGGTTGTTTCTCCCCAAAAGGTTTCAGGATAATAAGATGATATAAGGAGGGCTCGAATAGTGTCAAGAATATGTCTATATTTACATTCGACCAAACCATGTTTTTGAGATCTATTTGGAAAGGATCTCTGAATGATGGTAACTTATTGATTAAGAAAATTGATGAATTTTGTATCTTTGCGTTCCATAACATTATCCATTCGAAATGCTTTAATCTTGCAAGAGAATTGAGTGTGAATCATATTAGCAAAACAAGAGTAAATGGAGAATAATTCAAATATATGTTTCATTAGATAAATCCATGTATAGCAAGGAAAATCATCAACAAAGATCACATAATATTTCATGCTACCCATAGTTTCATGAGGTGTAGGATCCCAAATGTCAAAATGAATTAGATCAAAAGGTGCCAAAGAGATAGAATCATTAAGAGAAAATGGTAAGGCATGACTTTTAGATAGTTAACAAGTGACATAATCACAATGTTCAATCTTAACATGACCAAGGGTACCATTAGAGATTAAAAGACCCTAATATAAAGGTAGAGAGATAACCCAAATGAGAGTCCCATATATGAGAGTTGACAGCACCAACAACAAGCTTTCCAAGGATCTTATTCATTTATGGATTCTATGCAATGTAGTCATGATTCAAAAAGGATAAGTTAACACCACATTCATATAATAGTCCAAAATAAATAAGATTTAAAAAGAGTTTGGGAACAATAACAGATTCAGATAAATGTAAGGTGGATGTGTAAACAGTACCTATATATTGTACATACATAGTAGAATTATCAACAGTGTAAATAACATATGGAATAGATGGTATTGTTAAAGATTCTAAGAATGGAAGAATCAGAGGTCATATGATTGCAACATGCAAAATCGAGATAACAAGAATTTGAGATACCTAATGTGACAGATAGGGTAAAGGAGGAGACTATACTAGAATCTGGTTAAAGTTGTTAAAGAAAGGTGTGGAGGTCCTTTAAAGAGAATTTAGGAGAGGTTTTTTTCGTTGGCCCCTCAGTGGTAGCAATAATAGTGAAAGCAGGCTGAATAGACTTAGAAGAATTTTCTTTTACAGAGTTTTGTTGAGTTGTTTTCTACATTCAAAGATGTCATGTTTGGGCTTTTTGGAGTAGATGTAATTTCCTTTATAAAACTTATTACCAAAGTTGTGAGAAGTTTGAGAAAAGGTATGAGTTGCAAGCACAACATCAGTAGATGGGACTTATTTTTCCATATGGAGCATATTGAGGTGACTTTCCTTTGAGATGAGCTCCTTAATGACAATGTCAAGATTGGGTAGAATTTCTCTATGAAGAAGAGAGCTATGAATGGGTTCAGATTTATCCTTAAGAGTCATAAGTAAATATCATATCTGTTGACGATCTTGAAGGTTTACATAAATCACAATAGCATTAGAACCAGGCCAGACAAGATTGCCAAGTGTTAGTTGATCCTAAAGTTTTTGCAATTCAGGCACATATATGTGTGTTGTTTGTCTAGGTTCTTATTGAATCAGATAAAGTCTCCCATGCAACTGAAGTTGGTGGACATCATTAAATACAAAATAACGATTTCCATATCTCCTAGGTTGTATCGAAACATCAAAAGTCAAGTTTGATGGCATTGACATATGTATTTTGAAACTATGTTAAGATTTGATGGTTCATTATATTCTATGGCACCAATCATTCGGTAAATACATTAATGTCTTCATCTTTTTTTTAAGTGAGTTTAAATATTTTTCTAGTTACAATCAACAAAAGAGTCTCTCCTTAAGAAAGCTACATATTTCCTCAACCCAAAGATCATAGTTGGAGCCATCAAAGATGATATTAATAGGGTTGGAAATGTATTGGAGCAGTTTAGAGGCATCCATAGTGAAAGAAGATTATAAAATAGGAGAAAAACCTACTTATAGAGATGGAATTTGGTTTTTTGGACCTTAAAATTTGATTCTAAATGAAGAAAAACCTTAGGAACTAATCTCATTTACAGAGAAACTGAATTAAAATATACTGAACAAGAAAGTCAAAGTATCGGTCAAATCCTTTTTAAACTGAATCGAACTGATGGGTCTAAACCAAACTAAAGAGGAGAAGACATATGGAGAAATAAGGTAATGACACATTTATAGCTTACGTGTAAGTAATTGTGTTGAGATGGCAATGAGCTAGTAATGTTGTGGCAGTTGATGTGGTAGTGTGACGTGGTAAGTGACGTTTCAGATGATGTGGCTTTTGTCTGCTGAGGTGGCTATGACTAGGATATTGGATTATGTGGCAACCAACCTGTTTTCCACCTTCCCTGACTAAACGACGTTGTTTTTCTTGGAAGCTAAACAACATTGTTTAGATCTTCTTCTTCCTTCAAACACCCGCAATTAGGATTTCAGAATCCAATGACTTCGAATGACACATGACAGCTGATGGAGAGGCTTCCAGAGATGATTTTAACATTGTTGTAATATGCTCAAGAGGAGTAACAATCGGGTATATGAAAAATCATTTCCGGATTAGATTTGGAAACCCATAATATTAAAGAAGAATGCTATGAGAGAGAATGAAGATTGACTCCAAAATTTTAACTCCTTTTGTTACAAAGAAGACTTCGATATCATTTAGAAACAAAGAACGAAGAAGAAATGTAGAAACATTCTCTATATTTTTGTATGTATATGATGTGATACACATCTACTTATTTATACACTCTGAGTAACTCTAACTAAATAAACAAATCAACTAAATATTACGTAGTATTAATGTACATGATTTCAGGAGAAAATGAAGACTAATTAGATGTTGATAGTTGCCTGCCAAAGATTAAGTTAATAAAAATTTTATGTATGTTGTATAAATTCTACAGCAGCTTCACCTAAGGACTCAAGAAGGAGAGTTGTTGTTTGTAAGTTAAACGTTAACCAATAACATATTTAGATAACCTGAAATATGTAGAGAAAGTTGATCTCCATTACTATGTAGAGAAAGACTATAGATTTCCTATGACCAAGGGAGTTGAATTAAATGCAGAGGATGGTAGCCTGGTTGATTGGTAAATTTGTTACACTTTTGAGTCTAACAAGACAATATTATTACATATGTAACTTAAACAATTAAATCAGTTCTATAAACTCCCAAGAAACAAGATTAAAGCATCTAAATATAGCAGTATATTCAGATGCTAACTAGGGAGCTTTAACTTGATTAGATTTTGATCAGTGCTAGATTACATTAGTAAATGATGCTTGCAGTTCTTCCAAAGATCGACCCTTTGTCTCTGGAATCAACTTAAAAATAAATAGAACAGCTGAACCCCAAATGAGACAGAATATCAGAAAAGTTCCTGCATTACCAAAACATGCGGTAAAATCCATGAGGACACAACAGGAAGGATAGACAAGGTATAATAGATGGATGGAGGATTTCTCAATTACCTGCTGAGCTCCACTCCATCATGAAGTTGAAAGTATAAGCAACAGTCCATGACAGTGTCCAGCTGATCAAACTCGCCAGGCTTCCAGCTCTTCCTTTGATGTTTATAGGGAAAATCTGAAATCAAGATATTCTAACTTCATCTCAGCTATTCAACTTGTAATCTCTTTTCAAAGAGTTTACGATACCTCGGACATTATAACGCACGGTAATCCAGCCATTCCTATTGTGTTAAACACACAATATCCCTGTTAATAAAACAAAAACATTGAGATACTGCTGCAACCTTGGCAATACCATAATGACGTCATTGCAGTTCCTTACCAATATGCCAAAGTAAACCAGAACGGGAGTGATTTCCTTTGCAAGGTGGTACCCCTGTTTATAATAATTAAGTAGAAAACTCAGGCAATTCAAAACTTGGAATGGAATGGAAAGGCAACTTATCATCTATTGACAAACCTGTAAGCAGAATGCCAGTCCTGCAATGAAGCAACTTAGACACATGCCAGATGCAGAAATCTGAAGAACATGTAATTAGACTATATTTTCGTAGTGTATAGTTTAGTTGACTAGATAGAATTCAAATTCTGCTTTCTAACCAAGAGAAGTGGCCGTCTTCCAACTTTATCAGTTAAGAGTACAGATGCAGTAGCAAATGGTATCTGAAAGATAACATCTAATCCAATCAGAAGGTTCTTAGGAAAATTTAAACCAGACTTGTATATAGTATGTCATACCTCGACAATAGCCAATGACTTTTGGCCAAAATCACTGGAAAAATCTGAAATTTGAAGGCTATATGTTACTAGTCTCTCTGTTCTGTGCTTTACAGATCTTAAAAAAGAAAAAAGAAGACCCTGAATTTACCGGCTTTTTGAAAGATGGATTGGGCATAATATGCAACTGCACTTGTACCACCAATTTGTGGAAATAACATAATGCCAATTCCCACCTGGAAACAACTGATAGTTTTAGAAGCTATACTGATATTACGTAGGAGCATAAGATTTTTAAGCAAACACTCACCAGGAGAATACGAGCATATCTTGGGTGGAACATGTCCCATAATTTACCATCAGCAGGTTGCCCTCTAAACGCCTCCGTAAAATCCTGGAAGCAAAATTGTAGACATTTTGCAAGAATTTCCTGTAATACAGTTAATTAGAAAGGTGGAAGCATACTGTAATATTGGCCGCTTCTTCAAAAATAGCAGCATTTTTTCCCCTAAGGCTCCGCAGAGTTGCTAAAACCTCCTCTTCGCGACTGAGCTTTGCCTGCAGGAGGTGTAGTCAATCTAATAATCAATATTAATAAAGAGGAATTAAGAATGGCTAAGACAAACCTAAGGATTCTCGGTATTTTAAATATGGAAAAATCTTGGTGGTCATCACTTGATCACCATGTAAAAGTAAAATTCGACTTACCAACCATCTAGGAGACTCTGGAATGAAAAATACACCAATAGCATGCAACGTACAAGGAATAGCACCTTAGAGGTTCAAACAAACAGATACAATAAGCCATATAACTGTCAATGCAAGAAGAAGAAGAAGAAGAAGAAGAAGAAGAAGATAAATGTTACCAATTAGAGCCAGGGTACGCCAGGACACCATAGTTCCAACAAAGTAAGTCATGGAAAAGCCGCTGCATATCATCAACTGCATAACACACATAGTATTCATAAAAGAACACCTTTTTTTTTAACTCCAAAAAAAAAAAAAGAAAAAAAGAGAAGTGTTGGAATATAAGTTAACCTCATTACAAGCCGTAAAACCTCCACGAAATTTCTCTGGTGTTATTTCAGCAATGTAGGTTGGTACCTGTAAATTGGAATGAAGTGTAAATGTATGTGTAAAAGTACATTGGCAAGTCCAAATGTATGTGCCTGCACAAGGCAAATACTGTTACAAACTATTATGCAGCAAAGATATTATACTTACAACAAAAAAAATGATTCCCAATCCTATTCCCGTAGATAGTCTTCCAACATCCAGCAACCAAGCAGCCTAATATATATGCTACAACCACTGGTTACTCAAATTTAACTTAATAGAGAATAGTTACGCAGAAGTAAAAGAAGAGACATACCTTTGCAAATGCTACAGCAAGCCATCCCATGAGACAGAATGCTTCAGCTATCCACATAGTCTGCAATATAATAATCAAATTCCCTGAGATTTTGGATTTTTTAAAACTAAAATTCCTCTAGATGTTTAATAGTTTGACTTACATATCTTCTACCAAGGAGGTCCGCCATCTTTCCGTTTATTAATGAACCTACTACTCCTCCAATTGTGAGCGAGGAAGCAAATAGAGAATACTGCATGTAGAACCAAAGATGTCCATGTCGATAAATTCTGATAAACCGAAAATAAGAGTCTGAATTAAGACAATTTTGATTGCTGTGACATAGGATTTTCCCCTTCTTATTTTTGTACTTGTTCATATCCATCCCACTGCTTTTCTATAAATATAACATTTATAAATATTCGAAACGCTTGCATTATTTTAAAGAAAACTGTCACTTTAGGTTTATAATATTTAAGAAAAAGTTTTGTCTGTATGATAAGATATTTTTTAAAAGAAAATCAATTTTTTAATTAGATACATATTGTGAATTTTAATTTAATCCTACGTTAAATGGATTCAATTTTTTATTAATTTATTGGAAATAGAATGAAACCAAGGTACTTACTGCCGCCACAGACAAGCCCACGTCTTTAATGATCCCAGACTCGGCAGGCGATGAATATGCCGTCTGCAAAAATAGCCCTTACTTATTGCTATAGTGGGTGGTTAATACGGAATAACAGCAATAATAATAAAGAATGAGAATAGATATTAGTACTATAATTATAATAATTAGTTGAGAGAAATAAATGATTACTATTAATATTAATAGTGGTTAGTTTGTATGTAATTAATTAATTAGTAATAATATTAGTTAAAGAATATCAAAACTTACTAAACCAGAAAAAATCAAGCATTACTTCAAGTAATAGGATAGGAATAAATAATAGGGACAAAGCTACCATATTGAAAAATAAAAGATATTGGAGGAATGTCTCTCACTCCTCTCGTGATGGAGAGGAATAAAACAATGTCTAAAAATTAGGAACGAAAGTATAAGTTATCCAATCATAATCTCTTTTCAAGCTTAATTTTTCATTCCTTACTTATTCCTCTCTTTTCATACCCACCAAACAAATACATCCTTAATCTTAATTAATATGGTAGCTGATATGCTCATAATTAAAGGAATGCGAGGTTCCTATCCGTAGTAATGTATGTTATTATTATAACACAAAATAAAAAAATCAAAATCAAAACGTAAGTTCTTGCAAGGTTCATCACACGTTCAAATCAAGTATTACAATACAATTAGTTATTAGGCTTACTGCTCTTAAGTAATTTCAAGTTTAAGTCGGATAAACAAATGTACACTAGTACAATTCTTAAATTCTAAATTTTAGTTCATATCGAAGTTAAGAAACAAGTGTAGTAAGAAAACAAGGAATTTTAAATTACCACCACTTAAAAAAGGAATTTATTGCCTTAATAACCCTGTGTTATTCATAAGTTGCTAAAAAAACCTTGACATATAAAAATTAGCA
>JANITW010005881.1:0-10697 GCA_027564335.1 Erythroxylum williamsii | reverse complement strand
TATTGAATTTAAGATCGATTTCACATGAAAAGATTAGCAAAGACCAAATTGAGAATTCAGAAATTGTGGATCTTATTGAGGAATCAAAAATGAATCCAAATTTGGGTTTCAATTGGAAAATGATATTTGGTGACTGAATCAAAAAGGAGGTGTACCCGATAAAGATGATTGAACAAAGAGATTACTAGGGAAAGAAAGTGACAACTTAAGCTAGACATCCTAGTAGGAATATGCCGAAATAGTATTTAACTGCTAAGGATGTAGAAATAAGTGATCGAGTGTTTGAATTGTCAATAGTCTTAACTGTTGGGGATATGCTTATAAACTTATAGTTTGGAGATCATATGATCATGAGGTTAATGTACGATTTTAATTGAATTTAAACATATCAATCATTATCATAGAGATATCGTCAGAATGTATGAGGTGTTATATGACAAAAGGGTCGTTTGTCCTTACATTGAAATGAAGAGGGCCTAAAAATGGTAAAAGACCATAATAAATTCAAGATATTGTTAGTGTGTGAAATGAATCTGTAATAAAAATGAAGTGACTTATGAAAGATGAATGAATTTGATGAATCAACATCGAAGTTATGGAATATAGTGAAATAGACATAACAATGGAGTGTATTAACATTGAAGTGATGTGAATTATTAAAGGAAAGATGAATTGTTTGTAAGAGTACCACCTTGGTAAGGTGTGCTCAAATAAGGAAAAAGGATAAACTAAGCTCGATATGAATTGATCTGTACAAAATTATTATGAGTTAGTGTTATTGATAAAAGGATGTCTTAGATTCATAATATGTGATATGTGAATATGCTAAGAAATAATGATATGATCTGACAAAGATGTATTGTCGGCTTGCAAAGTGAAAATTTTGAATAATCTGAGATATTAAGGAACTGGTTAAGATAGTGAATGATAAAATAAGTGATTGAAAGACCTAGTGAGTCTATCGACTATGGTCATTTGGATGAAAGTATTCGAGTGATGAAGTTAAATGGAAAACAGAGGAGTATATGAGGAAATAATACCCCTATCCTTTTGATTAATCAGATAAGAATTTCGAGGACAAATTTTATTAAGGGGAGAATTGTAACATCCCGTTCTCATACTAAAGGGGTAGAACCCTAGATTTGTGTAATTGAGAAATAGCAATGAGAGTTTAGAGAAATGCATTTAATGCTTATGCATAAGGTTAGCATACACACATGTGAATATTGATTTTTGCACACATTAAAATGATTGTACATGCATTTATCGACATTCCGCGCATAATTGAATTGTAATGTGATATTTTTGAGAACTGTGGTTTGATTGTATTGAAAAAATTTTTTGGACAATATATTGTTGATTTAGAATTTTTTGTGAAATTTAGAAAATTTATGGAAACTTTAAGGGTATATTGGACTAGGAAAAATGCCAAGTGACAGAATAATTGATAAATAGTGGTAGAAATAAATGTTAGATGGTAGTAGAAATTTTAATATGTGGCATTGGGATTTATTGACAAGTGCCAATTAAAATTGGGAGACAATTAGATTAGAAATTGGAGACAAATAGACTAGTTTTTAATAAGGGTTCATATGGGACCATGAGAAGGTGACAAGTGGTAGTGACAAGTGTCACTACCACTCACCACTCCTCTCTCTCACGGTCCTTTCACTTGAAAGACCAAGTAAATGGTTTTTCTTTCATTTTTAACTCTTGCTTTTCTCTTCTTCTTCGTAACTTCTCCATTTTTTTCTCCAAGTTTCTTCTCCTTCTTCATGATTTTTTGCCACCGACCATCACCAACGTTACACCTTGCTTTCATCTATTAATTGCTACTTCCATTTTGTTATTTCTTCCGTTTTCCACAAGAAAAACCTAGCCTACCCACCTTCAAAATGAAGATCGTATATGTTGGAGAGCTAGGGTTTCTTGGTGATTTGAAGGAGATTTGGAGCTAAACATGTAAGTTAAACTTTGTTCTTCTTGAATTGATGAATGAAATATGATTTGATGATAGCTAGAGGTTAAATGTTCATGATATAAGGATGGGTTCATGATGAAACGTGGGTGAGAAAAGGGGATGGATTCATGTCTTGCTTTGATGTTTTGATGGAAAATAGATTAGGGAATGACATAATGTTGGATTGGGTGAGTGAATGATGTTTAATGGGTGCTGTAAAAATGTTGGTTGTAACATTTTCCATCTGATTATGCTTTAGTTCTTTAGCCATATCTTTTTCTCTAGTTATCCAAATAAGATGATTCTTAATTTGTAGTAAACTAGAGAAATATGGTTACATTTTTCATGAAGAATTCGAATTTAAATTCTGGCTAGAGGAGCATCAAAATTTGATCTGAAGTTGAAAAACTAGGTTTGCATCTGTGGAAGTTCACCATGGCAAACTTTTGGAAATTCTCTGCGGCAAATATGAAGGTTTAATTAGGATTTCTTTTGGGTAAAGTTCTCCGCGGCCAACTCTGGGTTTCACTGCGGTGAACTTGTGAAAATTATGCGAGAATTCCTCTTTGGAGGAGTTTGCTGCGACAAACTTTTCTCTACCATGAATATGTCTCAGTATTGTGGGCATATCTTTTTCTATAGTTATTAAAATTGCCTGATTCTTAATTTGAAGTAAACTAGAGACATAGGGCTACAAATAATCTGAAGAAATAAAATTCTGAATCTGACTTTAAGAATTTCAATTTCTGGGTGAAAGTTGAGTATATGGTGTTGTCTTTGAATAAAGCAGTCTGAAAATATTTTGAGTTTAACTTTCACATTACTAAACCAAATTGAGAAATTTTGGTGTCAATGGAAGCATAAGACATAGAGGAACATTTTTTTAAAAGAGTGTATGAATAAATTATATCAATTGCACACTTTGATTTAACGTGAACAGTAGACCCGAAAAAGTGTCGTGAAAAAATCTGAAAGTAAGCCAATGAGAAATGAATTGTGATTTTAATGGTTTTAGTGAGGTATAAACCTAAGTATAAATTATACTTAGATTAGTTTTAATATGGGAACGATTTTGTAATGAAATTAAAAGAAAGATATCCAAGATTGTCACGAACATGCATTGTACATAATTCATTTCTTTTATGTGCATTGTTAAACACTTATAATTGTGCAAATTGTGATACATGTGTATGTTATTGGATTTAGAGGGACAATTGGAACATCAACCTCCATACATTGATAGAATATCCAGACAATAGAATTTTGGAACATACGGTGAGTAGACCTAGATGGTCTTACCTTATTGTTTGTTTCGTTTATGTTATGACTTGAGTGATTATGAATGAGATGTAAATTGATTGTGTGATTCTGGACAATGAAGGTTTGAGTTTTCTGATGCTTGAATGTAACATTGAAGTGTTAAATGTGATGAACTAAATGCTTCATGATATGAATGCATGATCACAAAGTGTTTCTCAACATAAATGTTGAATACTGAACTAAAGTCCGATGGTATGTGAAAGTGAATAAGTGATCATATGTGATTGATGCATTTCATTTCATGAATGCTTGAAATATAATGGTAGTTATGATCAGAGTAGCCACCGATCAGAGCTTAAAGCTCAACGAGTGAACAATAGTCTCGAGCTCAAAAGTGATTCAAAGCCTCAGGTTCAACGTTTAATGAGCCCTATATGGGACAGTTTAGGCACTCTGTCACAACAAAGTAATAAATGGAAAGTGGGTCTCATATGCATTGCATATGCATAATATGGATGATTAAATTGCATTGAATGTGAAATGTGAATTGATGTGAAAGTGAATTATGTGTTATATGACTGGGCGAGCCATCAATGATGGTCACTTACTGAGTTCGCAAAACTCACCCAAAATTTGCAAATATTTTTCAAGATCGGAAGAATACCTCATTAGGCAAACAGGAGTATGCCTACGGTATACAAGTAAGGGATAGAGGTCGGGATCAGTTCGCATTTGCATTGTATTCCTTTATTTTCTTACTGGACTGTATTTTTCGCAAATTGTGTACGAAGGAATGTATTATGAAATTATTATACAATGCGTATGTGAATGTAATCATGTTGTATTGACAATATGATTATGAGTGTTTTGTTTTTGGAATGGGCCCTAGTGATTAACGAAACTTTGACAATTTGAAAAATGTTTATGGAATAAAATGGGCTCTATTTGATGATTGATTTCCACCTACTATCTTTGTGATTTAAAAAAAAAATTATATTGAGTTTTAACTGATTGAGTGTTCTAGCACACCACCCTCGGGGGGCACGGATTCGGATATCACCCAAGATGTCGGGCACGTGTCTTGCAGGAGTGGGATGCTACAGTTCTAGCCACAAATCTTCATGCCAAGCAATCCAAAAGCGTAAACCCTAGACAAACTCATAAAGGAATCAAATATAAATGAAGGTTGTGTGCATTTGTTCTGCTTGTGGGTAAGGCGGTTTCTTATGAATGGAGTTGCATTGTCTTTTTTTGGTGGGGACTGCATTGCTTGTGTGTGGAAGCTGCATTGTTGGAGGGCTGCGTAATTGCCAGTGGAGACTGCGTTGGTTATGTGTGGAAGCTACATTGTTGGAGGGTTGCGTAGTTGCTGGTGGAGAGGTGTATCCCTTTTTGTAAAAAGATGGATGTTGCATTGTCTTCCTGTGAATGGATGGAGGCAGCTTTGTTGTTGTGGTGCGTTGGGACTTGAATGGAGGTTGCGTGCGTGTGTGGGTCTTCTATTGGTGGGTGGAGCTACACCGCGTGGGTCTGTGTGTGTGTTTGATGGAGACAACATTGTTATGTGCTGAATAATTGGAGGCTACCTTTTTTTTTGTTTGAAATCAAACAAAGGAAACTGCATTAATAAACCTTGTTCTCAGCTAACGCTGAAGAAATACAAGATGGGAAAGATAAATCCCATTAAACGAGACCTGACATAGAACTAGCATTTCTCGCAAGAGTATGAGCTGCACAGTTTGCAGATCTTTTACAAAAACCAAAATGAACATCATTTATGGAATTACAAAGAAATAAGCAATCAGTAACAATGAAATCAACGTCCGATCGATTGCGCCTATTGGAAAGCAAACTCTGGATAACCAATTGTGAATCCGATTCAATAATAACTGATTGTAAATTTTTCGTTTTAACCCAGCTTAATGCTTCACGGATACTTATAGCCTCGGCTGTAGACGGATCCAACACACCCGAAAAGATATTACTACCAGCTGCAATACAATCACCGTTGCTATTCCGAACCACAAAACCGGTACCAGTCGTTCCTAACTCCTTGAAGATAGCTGCATCAGTGTTAATTTTTATGAAACCAGCAGGTGGTTTCTGCCACACAAGAGAAAAAGCAAGATGGGGATGTAAAGCTGCTGAATGACATCGCCTGGCAGTATTCCAATTCCGCAACATCGAACGGGCTAGGACAAGTATAGCGTGCGCTGAGTGTTGTATTGTATGCCAAACCCAATCATTTCTATTCTTCCACAAAGCCCAACAAATAGATATAGCCAAACACTGATTCTCAACAGTATAGTGATGTGCAACAAAGGAAAACCAATCGGGCAAAACAACATAGGTGGAATGGAATAAGCCCAAGTGAGAAAGTGACCATACCTCCCTAGCACGACAGCACTCAAACAAAATATGTGAGACAGATTCAGTCCCAATACCACAAATAGGACATAAAGGAGAGATATCCACACCTTTATTGACAAGAAAAGCACGAACTGGCAAGCAATTATTTAAAGAGCGCCAAAAGAAGTTTTTCATCTTAGCAGGGATATTCAACGACCAAAACTTCTTCCAAATAGGAGAGGAAAGAACCTGAATCAAACCTCTAGGGACCACATGAATAGAGCGGTAAGCACTTTTAACCGAATACACTCCTTTGTTATCAAAAGCCCAAACCCAATCATCAGTGCTGCGGTGTAAGCTCAGAGGAATCTGGAGAATTAAATCCCTATCTCGCTCGTTAAACAAAGCTGAGAGTAAAGGCAGATTCCATTGTTTGAGGTCTTGAATAATCAAATCCGAAACCCGTAAATTTAGCCAAGCATCAGTCAGGACCGAAGTGACATAAGGGTTCTCCACATCTGGTAGCCAAGGGTCAGAACAAATGCTAATTGTACTCCCATTCCCGACACGTTTCCTGCAACCTCTTTTAACCAGATCAATGCTAGAGAAAATACTACTCCAAGTATAACTAGGGTTAGTACCTCTTTTCGCATCCCATATTGTGCTTCGTGGAAAGTAGCGAGCTTTAAGAACCCTAGCAACCAAAGATGATGTATCTGCTAGCAATCGCCAAACCTGTTTCCCGAGCAACGCCATATTAAAATCATGAAAAGTCCGAAAGCCCATACCTCCTAGGTGTTTCGGCCAACACATTTTCTCCCACGCCATCCAAGGGATACCTCGCTTTTGCCTTAAATTAGTTCCCCACCAAAAGGAATTAAGCACCGTCTCAACCTTCTTACAAATACCCAACGGCAATCTAAAGACAATCATAGCATAGTTAGGAAGAGACTGGGCAACCGACTTCAGCAGAATTTCCTTGCCCGCCCGCGACAGAAAGGACCTGTTCCATCCATGTACTCGTTTCCACAGCTTCGCTTCAATAAAAGAGAATATTTCCTGCTTATTACGACCAATAAAGGAAGGTAAACCCAGATAAGCAGCTTCCCTTGCTTCTACGCCCACGGAAAGACAAGAAGAAATCACATTCCTCTGCTGGGTCGGAGTATTAGAGCTGAATCTAATAGATGACTTGTTGAAATTCACAAGCTGGCCCGAATCCAATTCATAAGTGTGTAACAGTTCTTTGATAGCTTCAGCCTCCCGAATATGCGCCGAAAAGAAAATATAACTATCGTCAGCAAAGAAAAGATGTGAAACAGCTGGAGCTCCAACAGAAACTTTACAACCATGAATAAGTCCTCGACTTTCAAAAGAGCGGATCATTGATGACAACCCCTCCGCACATAAAATAAACAAATAAGGCGAAAGAGGATCGCCTTGTCTCAGTCCTCGTTCCGGTAAAATAGGCCCCAACAATTTATCTTCATGAGTCACATAATACTGAGCAGAACAAACACATAATTTGACCAAACGGACCCATTGTATGTGGAATCCCAATCGGATTAGTACCTCTTCCAAATAGTGCCACTCAATCCGATCATATGCCTTGCTCATATCAAGTTTAAGGGCTACTTTGCCTTCCTTCCCCTGAGTCTTCCTCGTCAGGAAATGGTTGATCTCGTAGGCCACAAGGAAATTATCAGAGATAAGCCTATTTGGAACAAAAGCACTTTGATTTTCTGAAACCAAAGCAGGGAGGATGTTCTTCAACCTATTAGCAATCATCTTCGTGATTACTTTATACAAAGTGTTGCATAAAGCAATTGGTCGCAAATCTGCCAACGTCTCAGGCGCATTTTTCTTAGGGATTAAAACAATAGCGGTCTTAGTCAACTCTTCAGGTAGATAAGAACTATGAAGGGAATGGAGGCAATCCCTTGTGACATCCTCGCCTACAATGTGCCAACAATGCTGGTAGAAAGCTGCATTCATCCCATCCATACCAGGAGCTTTATCAGGATGGAGACTAAAAACCGCAGACTTTACCTCCTCGGCCGTATAAGGCTTTAGCAGTATATCATTATGCGCTTGAGAAACAAGTGGTACCAGAGTCGCAGCAACAGTACCTGTACTTGCCTTAGTTGCAGTAAACAGATCCTTAAAATAATTCACTACTGTGCCATCCAAACCCGAATTCCAGTCTCGAAGCACTCCTGCATGATCTTTTAGGTGAGTGATATGATTTTTCCTCCTCCGTTTGGAAGCTACCGCATGAAACAACTTTGAGTTCGAATCTCCGTCTTGAAGCCACAACAGTTTGGCTCTTTGTCGCCAAAAAATCTCCTTCTGTCTAAGGGTTTCATGGTATAATTCTTGAAAGCGACGAAAATCACCCTCAGTCAATCCTCCCTCTCCTCGGCGAGCCCTCTGCATATCCTTCTTTAAACTTGCGAGTTTCTCCGTAAAGTGCCCTGTGATCGCCTTCCCCCAAGATGCTAGATTGTCACTGCATACTTTCAATTTATCCTGCAGAGAAAGCCCTGTATGTTGAGTCCATACATCTTCAACCACGGATAGAAAGTTGGAATCCCTTAGCCAAGCATTTTCAAATCTGAACCTCTGAACGCGCACTCGGACTGGCATGACAATTGGATCCAGAAAAATAGGAGAGTGATCAGATGAGGTAAAATCCAGATTGCTCACCTTATAACCGGGGAACCGCCGAATCCATTGATCACAAGCCAAAACACGATCCAGGCGTTCCTCAATCTGACTCTCGGCATCAGTTCCACGAAACCATGTAAAGCTGTAACCTTGCATTCCCAAATCGACCAAATTGCTGTCCGCAACTGCTGCCTGAAAGCCCAGCAATAGACGATCTGGCTGGGGGTTACCTTCTCGTTTTTCAGTTTGGTGGAGGATATCGTTGAAATCCCCAATCGTAACCCAAGGCAGCGTTGATTTAGTCGCTAGAGTCCGAAGTAAAGTCCATCCCTCCTCCCGTCGATTACGATTCGGCTCGCCATAAAAACCGGTTAATCGCCAGCCATCCATCCCACTGATACAGATTTCTACATCTATATGTCTGCGTGAATACCCAAGCAGACGCACATCATCCTTACTCTTCCAAAATAGAGCTAATCCCCCACTCTGACCATTGGGCTCAACAGTGAATAAGCCTTCAAAGCCCAATAAACTTTTAACTCTCTCCAGCTTTTCCTTACTACAAATCGTTTCTATAAGGAAAATCATGTTGGGTTTTTTTGCGGAAACTATGTCCCGAAGGGTACGAATTGCACGTGGGTTACCCATCCCACGGCAATTCCAACTAAGGCAACTCATGAGGACTGGCGGGCCTGTTCCACAGGTCCCGCCAACATTGTGTTTTTTGAGTCCACGGCAGAAAGCACGTGGCTATGCTCAGACCCATGCTCATCCTCCGCCATTTCCGGACACTCTACCATTCGTCTGCGTTTTGAATCCATCAAAACCAGCCCTCCCTCGTCCCCCAGACACGCCGCATTCTTCTCCTTATCACTAGAATCCACCGCGATCTCCTTACCTTTCTCACTACCAGATACGATCTTGACATTTGAAACAAAATCAAGATCTCCACGTGCCATGTGTCTACCGTAATTTCCGCGCCTTCCAAAAGCATGTTTGTCAACTGCCATCGGCTCAGCTGCCAACGCCGTCGTCGTTTCCCCCATAGTCCCCAAATTACTCCTGTGCGGTGGCATGTCACGAAGCCATGGGCTACCCATCACAGTCCATGAGCGTCTCATACTAGCACGGATAGATTCATCAAACTTTCTTGGGACGCTGCCATTTGGTGAATCATAGACAACCTTGCAAAATTTTTCAGTGTGGCCTAAGAGACCACAAATGAAGCATACAGTAGGTAATCGTTCATACTGAAAATCCAGAGTGACCCACTCCCCACCTTGTCGTTTAATCTTCATCTCATGTTTAATGGCCTTGTTTACATCCACGGCCACCCGTATGCGCATATAGCTACGCCAAATGCCGCTGAAGTTGTTAGGATCTGACTTTACGTACTCACCTAAAAAATTTCCGATGGTCTGGGCAACCTTTTCAGACATAAAACCCACCGGAAGTTTGTGGACCTGCACCCACAGATCAGCCTTATACAAAGGCATGGATTCCGGTTGATCAGTGGAACAAAAGGTTTTTAGTAGTAAAAGCTGATTATCGAACGTCCACGGCCCATCATCAAGCACGCGTTGCATATCTCTCTCATGAAAGAACTGGAAAATAAATCGGTTAGGATCAATGTCCTTTATGTAAACCCCCATAACCGGTCGCCACAAGGATGCTAAGGTATCCTTCATCGACTGTATATGAATGGGTTTCTTTGTTAAAAAGCTGCCTACCAAACTCCAACGAAAATCAATCCCGCCTTCAATATCCCCAGCTTCAAACACGACCCCTTCTTCCTCCGGCTCTTCAATAGTCATTTGATGACATTTTTCGTTAAGCATAGTGATCTCCTCAGACGCCATCAACGAACGGAACCAGGCGAGAACACAAAAACTATGAAATGAGCAAAAGCGAAACTTGTCAAAAGACAAGACAGAGAAAACTTGTCAGAAGACAAGACTTGGACGGTCAACGAAGTTTAATTACAGAAAGTTTTCCACGAACTTGTTATGCATCAAAACTATCCAACAAAAACTGATCACCAATTTACCGTTGTCCCGTGCTATGCCCCTGAATGTCGTAGAAGAAGGGCACCAGAACACACCATATTACCTGTCATCTTTATCACAAAAATGATAAGTCACTTTTTAGGGAGTGAACACCTTGACACTGATAACAATGAAATGAGGTATTCTTTTAGTGTATATTCACTAAAAGAATACCTCACTAAAAGTCTGCATGGAAGTGGCATTTAAGTGTATATTCATACTGTGTGGTTGGGAGGAAAATTTTGGATATAGTGTTAATTTTAGTTTTTGAAAGATTATTAGTGATTAGGTGAAGAAAAGTGATGTTGGAGTTGAGATAGCAAAAACTTGATATGAAATTTCAGTAAAACTTCTGTACCAATCTAGATAGATTCGTCAAAATGGCCTTTATGAAAGTTATAAATCTTCCTTTTCAT
>JANITW010005784.1:0-10707 GCA_027564335.1 Erythroxylum williamsii | reverse complement strand
TTCAGTTGTTGTTCCTCTGCATCATCTAGTACGGCTTGAATGGATTTGAAATTGCTCACGAGTTTCTTAACTTCATCTTTAACTCCAGTCACCAACTTCACCTCTTCTTCTATGGAACTAAGCATCATGGAGGTTAGCTTCTCCACCACAGTAGAAATAATAGCATCGACCAT
This sequence comes from Erythroxylum williamsii, assembly GCA_027564335.1. Classification (NCBI taxonomy): domain Eukaryota; kingdom Viridiplantae; phylum Streptophyta; class Magnoliopsida; order Malpighiales; family Erythroxylaceae; genus Erythroxylum; species Erythroxylum williamsii. The sequence continues at coordinate 10,534 of JANITW010005784.1, read as the reverse complement.
TTTCAGGGATCAAAGGGTAAGCAAAAGGATTATGAGAAGTTGAAGGAGTTAGTTCTTAGTTGAGAACGTAGACATGGGTATTTCCGTATTTATAGAGCTGCGAGGACGTTTCATATTATTCTTTCTCTGCAACTTTCGTCCATCACTTTGCGTGTGGTTAAGCAAAAGGGATAGTTGAGGGTGAGGGCATTAGGCTTTGCTTCTTGTTGAATGCGAATTGGATGCTTCCGATCCTTTTTTAGGTGATGAATGAAATGGATAAACGACTTTCATTTTATTCTTTCTCTCGCAACTTTCACTGGACACATTGCGTTTAGTTAAGAGACAGGGATATTTGAGGGCATTAGGAATTAAGCTTTGCTCTTCTTGTTTGCTTTTTACGTTATCTCACAGCTTTCATCGAACACTTTGCTTCTTGTTGAAAGCGAATTGGATGTTTCCGTGAGTGTGGATTTTCATCGAACACTTTGCTTATTGTTGAACGAAATGGTAAACAGAATTGGATACTTCTGTAACTCAGAAGAATCTTTGAATGACAAGAAAACAACTATCAGATTGAGATGATAAAAGCAAAAAAAGATGTGATAATGATAAAATCAAAAAAAGATAATCTTTATGGGCATGTGTCAAGAAATGGTGTCTCTTCCGCTTTAAGCAAGCGTCCAACGATAAAGGAAGCCCTCTGGGCATTTCGATTGGCATCTTCCCTAACTTTCCCGAGAAAGCGAGAGAGATTGAAGGAAAATTGACAGTGAAGAAGAGTTTTAGTTTTTGCTGGTCCTAATCATTTTCCCTCCCAAAGCTTCTGCAGAACGGAAAACTTAAGAGGCAAAAAACAGAAAACTGAATTGTGATAGTTCTGATTGTCTGTGTGTATATTTATCTTCAAGTCCTTGCAACCGAATTTCTGATCAATGGTTCAATGGCTATCTCTATAATAAGGTCCAATAGATGTACAGATGGTAGAAGGGTTCAACCTTTGAGATTCAATGACCAGGCTTTACTAGATGGAGGTCATCTTTATGAACAATTTTATTCTTGAATAATATTTATTTATATTTTATATAATATTTAACTATTCTGCAAATCTATAAGATGTTTCTTTAAGAATATATATATAATTTCAACTTTTAAATAAGAAGTTAAGAATCTAATTTTGAATCATTGAACCACTAAATATTATGGAAATTTTGTTTCGCAGTGTGTGTACATGTTCCATTACAAAGGATTAATTATGCTATATTCTTTTATAATTTTTTTACTTTTTTGGAATATTATTTAATTATTGTATAATTTTTTATTATAGTTTATATTCAAATATCTGAAATAATGTTGGGCTAAGACTTAAAAGTTTTAATAAGAATAAATGATATGATAATTGAATTTTTAAAATATAAAAATATCAAATTACCAAAATTTTGATAGATTTAACTCTTTAAAAGCAAGCTAAGTACAAATGTTTTTACAAATAGATTATCTAAACATATGAAAAATAATGAATAATGGTATCACTTTAGAAAATGATATTGGAGTTAATACAAGCTATGTTTTTTTTTATAAATGGTAATTAAGTTCAAATTTGACCCGATTCAATTTGACCGAATTTTGAATCAAAATTATTTTTTTCAATTTTCGAGTTTTAATTTGAAATCTAAAAGTTAAAAGAAAATAATTTCATTTTGAAGAAAACAATTACTTTTAATTTTATTTTTAAAAATAAAAAATTATACCAAACCAAGCTTCGAGCTACACAAGTCTGATCAAAATCAAACTCAATTGAGTACTTCGTACTTAATTAGACTTCAAGAAAACCTCGAGTTTAAGTTTTTTTGACCCAAACTCAAGTCTAGAAAGGCTTGACATGCTCTTCCGACCCATTACCAAGCCTAATGCTTTCGACCATCAACTATTCCTTACTTAGGAATTGAATTATACACTAGCACTGTTTATGTATTTTCAAGTAAATGTCCATTTTATTAAATTGGAAAGGAAAGAAATAGAGAAGATGAGAGAAATACTTAGGGCTTCAAAATTTCTATCAATTGCAGTAATGCACTAATCATTTCATAACATAAAAGTGGCACAAACCCTTCTTGTGAAATATAAAAAAGTCAATCATCATCCGTATTTTCTTTCCTTTTTTCTTGTTTGCATGCATCTGTTGACGAAACCATACTCTTGTTTCAATTACTCTGAAACCTTTCAGTTCTCCTATTTTAGCTGTCTTTTTTTGGGTTTTTTGTGGTCACAAAGTATATACATCCAGAGCCCTCCGACATATATTTCTCTTTTTTTTTTTCTATTTGTCTTTCTTCCCAACTGATAGGATTCGTTGAATCTGAAGGCTTCCGCTGAAAGCTTGTGAAAAACAAAGGGGTTTAATTAATTCGTAGACTTTCTATAAATTTTTTTGGCACCAAAAAAATAAAAACAAGCAAAACCGAAATAATAAAAACACAAAAAATTTGATAACGCAGTTCGGCACACTTTGTCTACGTTTACAGAGCCCTCACCTAACTTAATAACTTTTATGAAAGTATAATAAATTTACCCAAGGTTTTACTGAGCTGACACCATTCAACCCTTGACACTATCTCTTAACCTCACTTTTCGTGAAAGAATTTCACATCCAATAATACGACCGATTAGTGTTAACCTCGTCAAAGAATTTTTCTAAACAACTTTTAATGAAATAATAATAAACAAATAACTCAAGTATTTAATCAACTAAGAATTGAATAATAATATAATTGAGATAAAAGAAAAACTTCCCTATGGTATTTATCTTCTCAAAATAACTCGGCGAAAACTTTTCACCGTAGCTGATTATTTCTTTACCAAATAAATCACAGTGTTTCTTCAAATAATAATTAGTACCCACTCTACTATAGCTAATACTCACTGTAAAATAAACTCACACCACAGCAATGGCTCCTCAAAAACACACGAATTCACTTCAATTCACTCCAAATAGAAAATCACATCTGCGACATGAACATATGCTCACAAAACCCCTTCACCGTCACACTGCATGACACGCAACACCTTGGCTGCTTTTTTCGTAGCTTTGCAATCTGCACCAACCAATCCACAAGACGCACACACTGTTTAATTAATCAACTAACTCTATCAAGTGTATCTCACACATGCTTCTTCACCACTTAATTAATGCAACATACATGACAAGACACATATCTCCTTTTTTAATTCAATTAACTCATGCCCACTACATTGTTGCCTTGTCTCACAACCCAATTTCCTCCTTTTGTTCAGCTATTAACCATTGACGCACCCTTCTGGCTAGAGCTTTCACAGAACTCCACATTTTCATACCTTTTACTATAGTCTATAGGTCTGCAAGCTTGTGCAGAATTGCCCAGCCAGCTGGGAAAAAGGCCAGAATGCACTGAAAGATGTCTCCGACGGTGAGATTGAGCTTAGTAAATAGAATGACAAGTGTTTCCACGAACCCAAAGAACAGGAGCAATTTAATAAATCTGAACAACAGCTGAAAATCCACACTTAACTTCTTCCTACCCATGGAAACTATCTGTAGTTATATGTAAATATATTTGCGCTTGTCAGATAACCATTATCGGAAATAACTCTGTTTTTATACAACGTTATTCTTTTCCAAGTTTAATAACTAACCTTTAAGATGACCATCAGAGCAACAATGACAAGCCAGGATATACGATAAACCTGAAATAACAAAGAAATGTGGAGTATTGTAAGGCAGCATAATCAACATTCTCATATTCATATATTTTCTGGGACTCAATTAATTTAGTTAATATACAAGAACATGATTATGATTCATATTAACATAATCATTATGATTCATATTAACTAACTTATTCTTAATCATAATCAATATGAATATGATTCATATTAACATAATCATTATGATTCATACAAGTTATTTATTGGTGGAAGTAATTCATTAATTATGATAGTTACTAAATAACTACTAAAATGATGATTGTCAAGTTCTTGTTTCTATTGTCTAAATCATCTCATGCAGTCTATCATTATTTGTTCTTTTGTTTTTCTTATTTTATCGTTGGAAAAACAAATTTCGTAGGAACCATAAAATTCCCCAGGAATGGCATTGACATTTTAACACACTTAAGATATTGCTGACAAGTAAAAAACCATATACTTACAATGATGCTCCGGCTTCTGCCAAAATCGCTTTCCTTGGTGGCCTTTAGGTGATAAACCATCCCGTATTGAAAGATAAAGAAACGAAATGAAAGAACAATCTCCCAGAAACGTCCTACAAAGCCAGTGTATTGCAAGTGTTCCATTTCCTCTTCCCACCATGACTCCCAGCTCTTGTTTGCTGGTACATCTATACCACCACTGCTGTTAATCCATTTGGGCCAATCATCCCAATCATCCACAATCTTCTACCCTCAAATCCTGATGGGTTAAAGATAAAAGGAGCAAACAACCAAGAAACCACCAAGAACCACATCGAGAATGTGAGAAGTATATAGGATGTTGAATCAGCAGCTGCTTTCCCATATACCAAATAACATATAAGCAAGCAATATCATGACCTCTAACCCTTTCACAAAGTGGCTCCTTCTTGTTGTTATCTATCTATCATTAAAGAACTAAAGACTATATTAATGAACTTGACTAATAAAGAACAGAAAGAAATCGTAGTGACAAGATTACTTTAGGGGAGCAGAGAAAACAAGGAAGAAAAGAGTAGATGAAAAACTCAGTGGTGTGTTGAGTTTTATTGAGTATATTGATCTGTACAACTTCTGTGAATACAAGCATTTATAACTTCTAAGTCTAACTGTCATTTAACAAAAAAACTGATACAACTAACTTCAACTAACTTTCTTGAATCTCTTAAGACTGATTCGATATATTGCTTGTATGTTAAGAAATCAGCTAAACTATTCTTCTGGATTTTTGAGACATTTCTTCTACATACTCTTTCTTGGATCAGAAATTCAGCTTCTTAATACCTACCATCTTCTTCAACTGTTCAAACTGAGAAACACACATAGACACACACACACACATATAACAAATCAAACTTGGTTTTCTGTATTGATATACTCAAGCTTCAGCTCCCCTTCTCGTTGTACATCCCTCAGAAGTAGAAAGAGCACTTGGAGGTGCGGTCAAAATATACAACATATCCCGTTGTGGAGGTGCGGTCAAGAGGGTCCCCAGCCCAATCCGAGTCGGAGTATGAAAGTAATTGTTGATTTTGCTCTCGTGCAATGCGTATTCCCACTGCTGAAGACTGTTGGAGATAGCGTAAGACCCGTTTGGCTACACGCCAGTGACTTTCACTTGGGCTGTGCATGAATTGCGATAATTTGCTAACTACAAAGGCAATATTCGGTCGCGTAAACGACAAATAATGAAGCTTTCCAATTACTCGACGATATAATGAAGCATCGACGGTGTCAGTTGAAGAGCCAGGAGTGAAATCAGTTGTCGGACTCATGGGGGTAGACACACCTTTACAATCAAGCATATTCATATCCTCAAGCAAGTCCATAACATACTTTTGCTGAGATAAGTACATACCAGTTGAATCATATGAGACTTCGATGCCCAAGAAGTAGTGAAGTGTGCCAAGATCCTTGAGAGAAAAACGAGTTGAAAGCACAGCAATGATACGTTGTACCCCCGGAATGGTATTCCCTGTGACAATAATATCATCAACATAGACAAGCACATAAGCAATGAATCCCGACTTGTTGAAGATAAAGAGGGATAAGTCGGACTTGGCTGTCACAAATCCATAGTCCACCAGATAATTCTTGATAGCAGTATACCAAGCTCGAGGCGCTTGTTTCAGCCCATAGATTGCCTTGCTCAATTTGCACACATAAGATGGGTTCAATTTTGATTCGAAGCCAGGTGGTTGCCGCATGTACACCTCCTCATTGAGATTACCTTGCAAAAAGGCATTGTTCACATCTAGTTGATGTATTGGCCATGAGAGAGACATGGCAATGGTAAGAACTAATCGGACTGTAACTGGTTTCACCACCGGGCTAAAGGTCGAATGATAATCAATGCCAGGGCGCTGAGTAAACCCTTTCGCGACCAACCGTGCCTTATACCTGTCAATTAAACCATCAGCATGAAATTTGACACGAAATAACCATTTACAGTCCACAATATTCTTGGAAGCATCGTATGGAACAAGGCTCCACGTTCGATTTCGTATTAAAGCATCATATTCGGCTTGCATTGCAAGCTGCCAGTGGGTATGTTTTTGGGCCTGTTTGTATGTTCTTGGTTCATAGGTCGGGGATGTAGTGACATGGAATTGTCGCGGTTTTAGGCTGTTTGTCTGGGACCGTGTTACCATGTGGTGGGTTGGTTTCAGCGGTTCTAGAATGGTTGTGGCTTGTCGAGGTTGGTCATGGTTTATGTCAGGCCGTATCTGTATGGTTTGGTGAGGTTTGGTTATAACTGATTGCTGTTGGGTGGGCTGGCCAAGTTGTATGAGATGGGGATCAAATGCATTCTGGGAAGACGCAGTTGGTAAGGAGGTACTGCGACGATGGTAAGTGTGAAAATATGGTTGAGTGAGGTTGGGATTTGAGGACAAGGGTGGCTCAGGTTCACTATGTTGCTGCAAATTGGTTGGAGCAAGGAAATCAAGAAGTGTACCTGTATCAATGGGCGACAATGGAGAAGAAGTAGTCGGCAACTGTACCTGCAAATTGTTTGGTAATTCAAAGCAAGGCTGTATAAGGTGGTCATTTGTTTCCAAAGTTCCAAATTCGAGATTTTCCCATGAGAGAAATGACAAATTTCCTTTGTACCTAAATTGTGGATTTGCACTTGGAAATTCTTTTTCATAAAAGACTACATCCCGACTTATATAAATTTTGGAGTTTGTGAAATCAAAACATTGATGCGAGTGATACTTTGTAGAGAAGCCTAAGTATAAGCAGGGTTTGGATTTGGGATCAAGCTTGTTTTGGGCATACGGTTTCAACCACGGGTAACAAAGACATCCAAATGTTTTAATGGATTCAAGGTTGGGTTTGTCTTTGAAAAGCACCTCATACGGACTTTGGTTTTCTAAGATTGGAGTGGGTAACCTATTTATAAGATATGCAGCTTGTTGACAAGCAAAGGACCAAAATTGAGAAGGCATGGATGCTTGATGCATGATAGTTTTGGCCGTTTCTATGATGTGTCGGTGTCTTCGTTCAACTACGGCTACTCTTTGTGGCGTGTAAGGGGGGAAACAAGGTGTTCAATACCAGTTTGATTTAAGTATGCATCAAGGCTTTGATATTCACCACCACCATCGGTATATAGTGTCAAAATTTTTGTTTGAAAGCGACGCTCAAGTATGGGATGCAGTTGTTGAAATTTTTTTAAAACTTCATCTTTTGTTTTGAGAGTGTAGAGCCACATATACTTAGAGAAGTGATCGACAAATAAAACATAGTAACACTTTTTATCAATCGACAAAACTGGGGATGGACCCCAAATATCACTATATACTACTTGCAAGGGAAAGTGAGTTTGCAAAGTGTTTTTAAAAAAGGGTAACCTGTGCATTTTATTCGAAATGCATGAAATACAAACAGAAATTTTTGAATTACTTTTTGGGTTTAAAAATTGATTGAAAACTTGGTTTAAAACTTGGTGATTGGGATGACCTAACCTCCGATGCCACAGGTCACTTGATACAGCCACACGACAGGTTGGTAAATCATTGAAATTTGTCGGTGGCCATTGATAGAGCCGTCCACTACTTTCTCCTCGAACCAGCGGTGCCCCCGTCACCAGATCCTTCACAACATAGGAAAAAGGGAAAAAATTCAATGGACTTATTATTATCTCGACAGAATTACGAAACTGAAATAAGATTGTTTGTAACAGAAGGAGAGCATAAGGCATTGTTTAAGGTAAAATGGCAATTAGATGCTTTCAAATTAATGTTACCAGTGTGGGAAATTGGTATTGTGTCACCATTTCCCATAATGATGTCTTCCAAGTCATTATAGTCCTATATGGTTGTAAGATGTTGAGCATCCGAGACAATATGATGGGTTGCTCCAGTGTCGACTATCCAAGGATCTTGCTGCTGAGAGTAGCCGGCGTAGTAAGCCCGGGCTTGCATATGATCATGCGATTGACTGCGGCATACACGAGCCGAGTGCCCAGACCTTTCACACAGATGACATCAAAGGCTCAAGTCATTGTTTGAAGGTTGTTTCATATTATTTCTCCGTGGCTTCACTGGTTGGTTACGCCACTACTGATTGTTGGACGCTTGATTGTTACCATCGTACCTATACTGATTATTGGAATAGCCATTTCGATTGTTTCTCGAGGGCTGTTGTTGAGCAACGACGGCTGTAATGGGTTGAGCAAAGGGCTTACGGGCTTCCTCGTGCTTCAAGAAGAGCTCATGATCCACAAGCTTCTCATATAGCTCTTCATAGGTGATAGTTGAGTCCCGAGACCGAATAGCAGCTGAGATTTCTCAAAACTCAGTGCCAAGACCACTGAGAATCTTGAAAATCATTTCATCATTCGATATAGGTGCACCAGTAGTAGCCAATTCATCAACCAGTGAGCAGATTTCACGAAGATACGTGGCCACAGATTGCGACTCTTTATGATGGCGAGCTAACTGTTCGCGAAGACTAAAGATTTGAGTATGTGATTTATTGGCAAAAGCCGTGTGTAAAGTGCTCCAAGCAGATTGAGCAAAGGGGGCATTGGTAACCGAGGAAGTGAGGGTGGAATCAACGGAAGCCATGAGTGCATTTTGGATCAATTGATCCTGTCTAAACCATGTATTATAAGCAGGGTTGGATATGGTATTATTGTTTTCGGTAATAGTTTTGCTTGGGGCTGGGGAGGAACCATCGAGATGACCAAATAAGTCGTGGTCATTCATCAACATGGACATTTGTGCTTTCCATGTGGCTAAGTTTTGGGAGCCAGTGAGTTTGATCAGGATCTACGTGGCTGGATTAAATTGAACAATGGTGGTGATGGTTGTATTATTAGAGTTAAAAATAGTAGCTGGTCGAGCCATTGAGTAGGTAGAGGACGGGTTATTTGGGAGAAAAAAAACTCTTTAAAGGTTTAGGATTTGATACCATAAAGGATTGTACAAAGTTGTGTTGATCTTCTATTGATTGTGAGTATTTAAACTCAAAACAGATTACAATTATTTACATTTGAAATTCAAATCAGGTGGAGTTCAAACTGAAACTCCCATATCTATTCCTAGGAATTAGGCAGATAACATGCAGTAAATATATTTACAACTAACTGAGTTTACCAAGTCAAGAATGCCGTTAAGTTGCTACACTATTAGTTGACAGTACGATACTTGATATTGTCTTTCATCAACCACCTTATTTGTAATTAAACCAATTTAATTGTTACTTCTCTATCTTTCATAGCTTGATCAATAATCAAAATTTTAGAATCTCTTACCAAACAAGGCATTTGTAATAGAGGAGAATAGTCATATAAGGTCTGGAATAAAGATTATCGAATGGTGGAATGATATGCAGTATTATACCACTATTCAGCCAAGGATAACCAACGTTGTTATTAGTGAGGATAGTTACTTGCCACGCACCACAAATAAGTCTCTAATCTCCATGATGCAATTTGAAACCTATATCTGCCCATCAAATTGAGGATAATAAGATGTTGAGTGAAGTAAGATAATCTTTAGATTTGAAAACTTCAATCTCAAAATTACTCAAAAAGATTGGGACTTTGTTACTGTCCATTCTAATTGCATGCCGTGTAACTTGTGTACATGATCATCAACACAAGCATACACCGCCTTTGCAGCTGAATAAGGGTGAGGTAAAGAAATAAAGTAGTTTGCTAAATATATCTACCAATGTCAAAATGACTAAGAATCCATCTAATCTTAGAAGCCCTTCAAGAAAGTCTATGTTGATATCATTTCAAACCTTATTTGGAACTGGTAGTAGTTGAAAGAGGCTAAGATTAGTAATAGCTACATACTTACTACATTGGCAATTTTCATATTTCACAAAATCTTTAATATCTTTCTACTTTTTCTTCTAAAAGAAGTACAATTTGATCATTTTTAAGGTACCCGAAATATTTGAATCATGTCCACTAATTGAATCATAGAAAAATAAGTTGATGCGATTTCTTGATTTTAGATTTAAGCTCACCACCAAACTATTATTTTCGTTGCAGGGTATTATTAATTCAAACATAAAAAGAATTAACTTAGATACCTTATTGTAATTTGGACATGAACTTTTACAATATTTTATCTTAATATCAACTAAGTTGAATATTGGGATAAAAGATCAATTTGAACATTTACAAGCACCATAAAACATAATTCAGCTTTAGATGATTTAAATAGGGGATCGACAACTTTGTTATTAACACCCTTCTTATATTTAATCTCAAATCAAATCTTAAAAGATTTGGCTGTTGGACCAATGGTGGTTGACAAATTAATTCCACTTATGTTTTGATAATAATAAAATGTATAGAATTGGTTAAG